>JAOWBW010001082.1:449659-538311 GCA_026119855.1 Campanula takesimana
AGGTGTGAATACCCCTTTCCGATGAAGCGGACGCATGGGAAGTATCTTGTGATATTAGTAATTACAAAGGAATATTGTAAACGACATTAAAATTATGAGAGTCGCCACGCCGTTTAATTAAAGCCAAAACATTGAGAAAAGCATGTTTAATGGGTTCGGGGTCAAATTACAACAAGAGAAGAATATTGGACGTTATCACTCCTATTGCCCGATTGATCGGTCTTTCTATCATGATGAATGTGTTAGTAGTTGTGTTAGTGATTGAGACCGGATCCGAAGATTGCCTACGTTCCTCTCAATGTGAGAAGCTCAGGTCAGTGTAGTTCGCAGAGAATTAGAATAGGCAGAAGAATCGGGATCATGCATAATGAGGGGGGAATTACCTAAAGATTAGGGTTTAGAAGTAGTTCCTAGATCATCCTCGGTGATGAACCCTCGATCATCATCGGCTATGAAAATAACATATAATTATGAAGATCGCAACCCTAAATATAGCATAAATAAGGTTTTAATCTATGAACACGAAGAACATGCGAAGAACATATTATGAACATATGAATGAGCATGCAAAGAATATGAAGAAACTATGAATAAACATGTACGAACATGAATATAAAAGATCTATATTAAAAATAATGCAAGAACACGAAGAAAAAGTTAGAAAACTTACCTATGTTGGCAAGAAATAAACCTGGATCTTTCTTGAGTGTTTGAATGCTTAATTAGAGAGCAAAATTGTGTTTAAGAACTCCAAAACTCGGATTTAGAGCTCTCAAACTCGGATCTTAAACCAATAGCCTGGAGTGGTTTATATAGTAAACTGATGGGAGGATCTGATGGTCCAGATCATCCGCGCAAGGTTGGCCGCCTGGCCATTGTTGATGCCGGTGACAATAGTGGCCGCGTGGCCAAGATCAACGCGGAGCAATGTTGGTCGCGTGGCCAAGGTTGCCGGCTGACTGATTTTCAAGCTAGGGTTTCACTGTTGCTTTATGGTAACCCTAAGTTGCCTATTTTGATGGATTTGTCATAAATGAGATATTTGGGAATCCAGGACAAGTCTTTGCAAGGTTTCTAATTCCTATAAAGTCCTTGTATATTTGGGAAAGTCCTAATAAACTCATTTTCAGATCGGGTACTAACAGTAGCCCCTCGGCGACGCTTCTTGCAAGGCAATGTGGGGTCGACGATAAAAGAAGGATCCGTCTGAAACATGAGTTTCAAAACAGATGAAAGGTAAAGGAACGGCTGAACCTTGACAGGCGACCTACGTATCCACGGGGGAATCAAGCCAAACGTAGTTCAAATCTGATGGGAAATTGGGAATAACTGTCCTCTGGTGGGGAGCAACGTCTTCTGCTGGGGAAAATGCACCTGCTGGGGATGATAGATGACCGCGTCGGTCGGGTGGCTGGACCTTTTCAGGTTTCCTACGTATCCTCCGAGGAATCAAGCCGGTCGTAGTTCAGAGATCTACTGGGGATAAAACGAGATATCGGACTCCTGCTAGGGATAATAAACCTACGGGCACTATCCTGTACGAAGAACAAATCATTCGTAAGCAATGAAGTTATTTGGACTATGCTGTCTAAATAATCCCAAGATGAAATGGTAAACGCAATCAGGATCGCCAGGGTTCCTGTCGATTGCGCTAAAGTAATAGATGTCTGATCTCTCGCGAACAGAAACGCCGAGGCTTCTGCCAACCACGATCGATCTAGGATGCGTATGTCATAGAGGCGCCGAAGTCTCTACAACCATACGAATCCTAAAATAGATGTTGGATCTCTCGCAAATAGAAACGCCGAGGCTTCTGCCAATTACGATTGATCTAGGATGGTATGTCATAGAGGCGCCGAAGTCTCTACAACCATACGAATCCTAAAATAGATGTTGGATCTCTCGCAAATAGAAACGCCGAGGCTTCTGCCAATTACGATTGATCTAGGACGGTATGTCATAGAGGCGCCGAAGTCTCTACAACCACACGAATCCTAAGCAAATATTTGGTGAAGAATGGAAATTTTAAGGGGCTTTCCGTACCCAAAGGTAACGAATATCAGTCAAAGTAGTGTTAAAGGCATTTAAAATGAATTAAAGGGAAAATATCAGGGGCAAAAGTGGAATTTTATCTGAAGGGTCAAGGTTGGCCGCGTGGCCAAACACACTGGTTTGCAAAAGTGGCCGCGTGGCCAAGACCGCTGAGTGGTCAGATCTCCTTCACGCGGATTGCTGATCTGACGGCTGGGGTTGCAAGGGCAAAAGTGGCCGCGTGACCAAGGAGGGCAAAAGTGGCCGCGTGGCCAAGGATGCCGACGGGCTGACTCCTTGGTCACATCACCAGACACCTCCCCTCTTCTTCTTCTTTCTTTTTCTTCTTCTTCCTTCCTCCATTGTTAACGAACTAGAGAGAGAAAATTGGGTTTTTTAGAGGGAGAAAGCTTGGATTTTGATAATCTTGAAGACTTCGTTTCACATACTTCTCGAAGCTATGGCGGATTGGATCAATGAGGCGTTATTTAGGGATTTCCCGGGCCAAGTGGGTATGTGATTCCACAACAAGAGCCGCAAGGAGAGGGGCACGGTAATGCTCAGGGCGGAGGTAATGTAGGGGCTGACCCAGGAGCGGGCTTTGAAGCGGCGCCCTTGATTCCACGGGGCGGTTTGAGACCACGAGCCGCGACTCGGAATTATCGCGATAATCTGCTGCGGTCTACGTTCGACCAAGATTACGATTTTTACGTCGACTCTGAGCGTCATTGGTCGATGGGGCTTCCGGAGACGCGAGAGGTAAATTTCGAATTTTTATTCCTCTCCTTCTCGCACATTTGTATGTTTTATGCACATAATATGAAATGCTGGAATAATGGAATGCTAGAATTTAAATTGCTGGAATTGTAAATTGCTAGAATGGTAACGTACCTGTGCTGTGTTTACCTGCAGAGGATTAAGGCTCGTGGGTCCACAGTGACGGTGGGCAAACTGTGGGCGTCTCTGCCGGAGGGACCGGGCGGTTTGCGTGCTCGGATCGAGGCTATGGGCTTTGGCCCATTCTTTGACAGTGTCCGCATGGTCGGGGCTACCTTGAAGGTGGCAGCGGTGATAGAGGTGTGCCGGGAGTTCTGGTGGGATACCACCCATACCTTCCACTTTAGTTGGGGAGAGATTACCATCACGCCGACGGATTTCGCGGCCATCACGGGTTGAGGTTTACTGGTACCCCTTTGCCTTTTGATGAGAGCTTGGCGGAGCGGCGGGACTATAGACAGGCTCTGCTGGGAGTTGACACCGACCTAGGAGGAGGTGTCAAGGGTTATGGAGTGGAGGCTGGAAAGGTGAATCGCTTGGTGGAGGTGGCTATTGAAGCCTTTAGTAGGGGGGAATATGATTTGGATTGCTTGGTCCGGCTGTTCTTATGGTACAGCTTTTCAGAGATTTTGTTTCCCAGTGGGGCTACTGTCTGCCGGTACTCACTGCTAGGGGCTTTTGTGGACTTGGACTTAGTCGGTGGGATTTCTTGGGGTGGAGCCGGTTTGGCTGAGATTTACCGGGCTTTGGACCATTGCTCGAGGGCTAGCTCGTCGGCCTTTGACGGGTTCCAGTTCGCCTTTGAGGTGTGCTCTTGACTACCCTTATTTTCACTTGTTGAGATTTCTGTTCTATCTTTTGGTCTGAAATATCTCTCTTATTACATGCACAGGCTTGGGTTTACGAGATCTTTGGTGTCGCCCCTTTTCAGTTGGTGATGAGTGTTAACAAGGTTGTTCCATCATGTCGTATTGGTGCAAGGGCAACAGGGCTCCTTCCCGCAGACACCGGGACAGGAAGACAGTGGATGCTGCTGATCTGAGGAGGGTGTTCGCGATGTCTGAGCCCATCGGGGTTAGATTTTACCCATGGAGTCCGGCCAATGAGGCTTCGGTGGGTCCCTTTGTGGTGGATTTGACCGCTTCGAGGGTTCTGCTTGTGGGTCTCACCGGGGAGGCCATGTATCTTGGGGAGAGGGTGGTTCGTCAGCACAGGGCTGGTGCGTTACCGTGGGCTCCTTATGACCCTCCTCGGGATATGCTCCGTCCCGCGAGGCTGGCGACTTTCTTGGCTCCCACTCCGGCAGAGCATTACAGGGGAGTGACGACTATGCCGGTTACGTGCGGACACGGCTGATCATCCCTCAGGTTCGGGCTAGGATGTTGTCTGGAGAGGGGTCGAGCTCGGCCCGTTATGTTGGTCGGAGTCGGCCTTTGGTTGACATGCCCCTTCGCTCGAGTAGCGTGAGAGTGATGAGGGGCGGCCGGGAGATGGAGCTTAGCTTGGAGCCGACTGATGCAGATCTTGTTGAGGAGACATTCATTCCTCCGCCCGACGCTGGGGTACGGCTTTGTGCTTTATGTCAGTCATGTTCGCACACACTTATTTCTTTCTGCGTTGTAATCATTGCCTTGGTTTCACTTACAGGTGACTCGGGAGGCCTATATCCGTTCAGCTCGGCGGGAGAACGTGTTGATGCGCTTACTGAGGGAGGCGTACCATTCATGTACTTGTCAGAGGGACGACGTTGCGTCACCCCAGCGTCGGGAACGATCTCCGAATGGTGCGGGCTCTTCTCATATTGGTGGTCGAGCGGTCCGGGGACGGAGTTCGGGTGCCGGTAGCTCTCGGGCTTTAGCGCGGCGTGGAGACACCACGGAGGAGGATTCTGATTAGGCGGGGTCCATCTTTATTTCCTACACTGTTAGCTAGTAGAGAGAGGGATATGTATGTACAGGACAAATGTATAAAATGCATGTATGTATATTATGTTCTAAAATGCAATTTTATTGTGGGAGCCTACTTGTGCAAACTAGTTATTTTACAAATGTTCCTAATTTTATACAATGCATGAGCCATGGAAGGGGGCAGGTACGTAGTTGCATGGATCCGTCACGAAGTGGGAAGAAACAAACTGGATTTCTGCATGGAGCAAGGTTGGCCGCATGGCCATGGCGGGCTAGAACAATGTTGGCCGCCTGGCCATGGCAAGATCCGGGCAAAGTTGGCCGCGTGGCCTAGGACGAAATTGGCCGCCCGGCCAAAGGCAATATCGGCCGCGGGGCCAGGGGCAATGTTGGCCGCGTGGCCACATCATGCGCCGCCTCCGGTTTTCCTTTTCCTGGCAAGAATCGGGAGTTGTGCACTATTTAATGAACCCTTTGCAGCCATACAAACGTACCAGCAACCTTTTGAGCAGTTTTTTGAGTTCCTTTTTAGCCAATTTTCTTGCTCTTTGCCATGGATCAAGAGGCTAGAATCACAAGTCTTGAGAAGAAAGTCTTTATAACTTCTTTGGAGAAGTGGGTTGCCAAACTTCCTGGTTCGAGTCGTAGGAAACTTGATGAACGGTATGGGATAAAGTGTCTTTGGTCACTTTTGCACATGAACTCCAATACCACCTCTTGCAAGCTTGTGGTAAATTTTGGAATGATACCCTCCATGTCTTCAACTTTTCATTCAACGAGATAACACCCACTTATGAAGATATCGCAGCATTATGTGGCTACGAAGGGAAGGGTAAAGTTGCCTTGCCTTTTGACTTCGTTTGCTTGAGGGACAAGTTGGTGACCTTTGGCGTACCCGCGGATGACTTTGATAGGTATGCTAGGGGCGGTTATGTCGACCTTTCTTGGATGCCACAACACTTCATGCATGCAGACGTGACCTCTAACCGCTCCTTGGACCATCTTGCACTGTGCTTGTTCAGCTCTATCCTTTTCCCTTCTGAGGTGGGATTTGCCAGTGAAGGATGTTTGGGCATGGTGAACTTGGCTCGTTTGGGTTATGATATTGTACCGGCCATTCTTGGGGAGATGCTCTGTGGGATTCCCCATCTCGCGGCTTATGGTGGGATGCCTTGTGGTAGTGATAGGCTTTTGACCATGTGGTTGCAAGAGCGGCTTCGAGTGAATAAACCGGCGGCTTCTCTGAAGGTGGCCCCATGGATGCACCGCATTAGAGGCATGGTGGAGCGGTTTGAGGGCATGACTCTCAAAGGTTGGGAAAAGTATTTGGCGGAAATGGTGACTGACGACATTCAGTGGGTGGTGCCCCATTGGCACATTCACTCTGTGAGGGAGAAACAAGTGGGACTTCACATGATCAAAGTTCCGACCCTTTCTGGAACTACTTTTTACTATCCCTCTAGAGTGCTTCGTCAGTATGGTTTGGTGCAGACCATCCCGGAGGGTTGGGACGAGGAGAGAGATGATTTTCCCTTTGGGGTACTTCAGTTGGATGATAGTGCCTCAGTCCTTCTTTCTCAGATGTGGGGTGAGGCTGGCTTTAGTCGTAGGACCTTCCTCACGCGCTCTAGCAACACCTTCCTGCCACGCGAGTATTTGGACTGGTATATGGGGAGACTTGGGCATGCGGAGCAGACTCTAGAGACCCTAAGGGGCACTATCTTGGGATCCTGTGCTCCAAGTTCTTCATTGAGAATTAAGGAGGCTGAGGCTTATGAGAGGAGGATGAGTAAGAGCGTGGCTAACGGAGGAGGAGAAGAAGTGGGGGCGTCAAAGAAGAGGAAGGGCGAAGAGGTTCCTAATGGCAAGGCTAAAGGTGTTAGCGAGTTCGAAAGAAGATTTTGTGAGAATCCTAGCAAGAAGAAAGTTCGCCGTGGGCAAAGCAAGAAGAAAGGGACCGAGGGCACAAATGGCACTAAGGAGTAATCCTGAACGTCTCTCCATAGTCGTGCAGACACATTAGTTTAATTTAGTTTATTTTTGTTTTAGTTTCAATTTCAGAATAGGTTATTTATTCAAAAAGTATGTCAAGCTTAGACTCATCAAATAAGCGTTAACATGCAATGACTATGGGAATAAAAGTTTTTGCTTTCAGAAAATACAACTTCTATCTTTATTGCTTTGACAAGATTTGGATGTTTATTTGTTTTTTAGACCGCACCTTTTGAAAGGCTGCCTACGTTCCCCTTTTACAAATAGGACTAAGGGGCTCAGGTCACCGTAGTTCACTCCAGTCAGACTAGAATGATTTTAAAGAAGGGGAAGACAGAAGAGGGAATGCTCTAACTTTTGCCTAGACCGCCCTTGCGGGTTTTCGATCTAGCGAGCTTTGTACGCACCCTTATTTTGCATAGACCGCCCTTTGCGGGTTTTCAGTCTATCGGGCTTCTTTTTTGCGTAGTAATTTTTTTTTTTTTTTTTTTTTTTTTAAGAGGGGGAGTCTAGTCATAGTAGCGTCTGAACTTGCTGAGGTTGACCGGTTCCTTGAACGGGTTGCCATCCAAATCTGCCATTCTGACCGCTCCTCCGGAGAAGATCTTCTGTACTACAAATGGCCCTACCCAAGTGGGGGCCCATTTCCCGAGGGGGTTGAATTTGTTGGGTAAGCGTGCTTTGAGCACCAAGTCTCCTTCCTTTATGTCCACAGGCTTGACCTTTTTATTGAAGGCTTTTGTCGTTCTCCTTTGATAGGCCCGGATGTGTTCCATGGCCTTCAATCTGCGTTCGTCGAGCGTTGCCAATTGATCATAGCGACTACGAAGCCATTCTACCTCATTCACTTGGTTCTCGAGCAAGATCCTCAAAGATGGCACCTCCAACTCAATAGGGAGCACTGCCTCCATGCCGTACGTCAAAGCGTAAGGGGTCTCTCCAGTAGCGGTGCGAACTGACGTTCTGTACCCCCAAAGTGCTAATGGTAACTTTTCGGGCCAATCCCGTCCTTGCGAAGCCATCTTGCAAATTATCTGCTCTATCGTCTTGTTGGCCGCCTCAACCGCGCCGTTAGTCTGTGGGTAGTATGGGGAAGATTTCTTTCGTTCGATCTTGAATTCTACAAGCAAGCGAGCACACTCGGCTTCGAAATGACTGCCATTGTCTGATATAATGAGGTTAGGAACCCCATACCGACACATGATGTTCTCTTTGATAAACTGTGCTACCTTCTTGGAATTCAGCACCTTATAAGACTGAGCTTCGACCCACTTCGTGAAGTAGTCGACTGCGACGAGGACGAATTCATGACCATTACTACCGGCCAGTGAGATCTTCCCAATAATGTCTATACCCCACGTGGCGAATGGCCAAGGCGTGGTGGAACTATACAATTCGTGTGGGGGGATGTGGTTGAGGTTGGAGCATACTTGGCACTTGTGACACCGTCGAACCCATTGAATACAGTCTGTCTCCATGGTAATCCAATAATAACCCAGCCGAGTGATCTTCTGTCTAAGCATCCTCGCATTCATGTGGGGTCCGCACAACCCGTTGTGTACTTCTTCCATTATTGCTCCAGCTTTCTTGTTGTCGACACATAAGAGCAACAGACCGTCGTAATGCCTCTTGTACAAAGTATTGTCTAACAGCACAAACTGCCCCGCCAATCTTTTGAGTGCTTGCAGACTCTTGGCCTTCACATCTCCGTCAAAGGACATCTCTCCGTGCTTAAGGAACTTGTAGATTTGGGCGTACCACTGATCTCCATTTACCTCTGCATCGATCTGGATCTCACAGCAATAGGCGGGGTTCTCCCTTCGTCCAACCCTGAAAGGTTTCACGGACCTTCCTTCTGGAATTTCAACTAAGGAGGCTAATGTAGCTAGAGCATCTGCGAACCTATTTCTGTCTCGTGGCAGGAAATGGAAGCTAACTTCTTTGAACTGTGCTATCAACTCATCCATGTAACCTTGGTACCGCTGCAGGCAAGGATCAATAGTTTTCCATTTCTTCGCCGTTTGGTTAATAATCAAAGCAGAGTCTCCATACACTTCTAACTCTTTTACGTTGCGCTCTAGGGCGGCCTCCAATCCGGCTATACACGCCTCATACTCGGCGGCGTTGTTGGTTGCTGAAAAGTTTAGCTTGATGGCTATGGGAGTGTGTTCATCCTTGGGATCAATAAGTAGGAGTCCGACTCCATTCCCTCGTTTGTTTGCAGCTCCGTCAAAGAATAATTGCCACCTTTCTGCGATCTCAATTGCGAAAATGTCATCATCTGGGAACTCGGGGTCGGGTCCTCTCGTCTCGGTGCTTGGAGCGTCTGCGAGCTGATCGGCCATTGCCCTCCCCTTGATTGCCTTCCTCGGTACATAAGTAATGTCGAACTCTCCCAAGAATACCGACCATTTAGCGAGTCTCATAGAAAGAGATGGTTTATCGAACAGGTACTTGATAGGATCCATTTTCGAGACCAGCAAGATCGGATGGGATACCATGTAGTGTTTGAGCTTCGTCACCACCCATACTAGGCCTATGCAGGTCTTCTCGAGCGCGGAGTAATTGAGCTCGCTACCTTGTAACTTTCGACTGACAAAGTACACTGCATTCTCAATCCGGGAATCTTTGGCTTCTTGTGCTAACATGGCTCCGACGGCGGTATCTGTCACAGTTAAGTACAGTAGCAACGGCTTCTCCTTATGCGGCGGGCGCAGGATTGGGGTATTCACCAAATATTGTTTGATCCTTTCGAAGGCTATCTGGCAGTCATGATCCCACTCCACACTGGCTGTCTTCTTCATTAACTTAAAAATTGGTTCGCAGATGGTGGTCAGCTGATTGATAAACCGACTGATGTATTGCAGGCGTCCCATGAATCCTTTTATCTCTGTCTCGGTACGGGGTGGCTTCATCTCCAGGATGGCTTGAATCTTCCTTGGGTCGGCTTCGATCCCATTCTCGGTGACCATGTAACCCAATACTTTCCCTCTACGAACTCTAAAGGTGCATTTTGCCGGGTTCAAACGCATGGCGTGCTCTCTCAACCTGTTGAAGAATTTTCTGAGATCTATCAAGTGCTGGCTATTAGCCCCTTTTGAATGTATAATCATGTCATCCACGTACACCTCAATCTCCTTGTGGATCATATCGTGGAATAAAGTCGTGACTGCACGTTGGTAGGTAGCCCCAGTGTTCCTCAGCCCAAATGGCATGACGGTATAGCAAAAAGTCCCCCATGGGGTGGTGAAAGCTGTTTTTTCTTGATCCTCCTCGGCCATCTTGATTTGGTTATAGCCGGCAAACCCATCCACAAACGATTTGACCTCATAGTGGGCGGTCGCATCCACCAACATGTCGATATTTGGCAAGGGGAAGTCATCCTTTGCCGTGGCTTTCTTGAGATCCCGAAAATCCACACATACTCTGACTTTACCGTTGGATTTCTTGACAGTCACCAGATTTGATAACCAAGTTGGATACTCGATCACCCTGATGAAACCCACACGGAGTAGCTTCTCGATCTCTTCCTTCACTTGCAAAGACCATTCTGGCTTAATGCGGCGCAGCTTCTGCTTGACTGGCTTAGCGTCTGGCGCTGTCAGGATTCTGTGCTCTACGATCGAGTTGTCGAGCCCCGGCATGTCTTTATAAGACCATGCGAACACATCCACATATTCTCTGAGTAGCTCAACCAGTGTTTCCCTTTCGGCTCCGCTAAAGAAGCCTCCGATCTGCGTTTCCTTAGGCTCGGCTTCGGTTCCCAAATTCACGCATGTTAACACCTCATCGGCAGCTTGGGCTCGAGATTCTTTTTTGATTAATAACCTGTTCTGAAATCTCTTTAATGTATTCATCATTTAATGTGTTTGTGTCTGCCTCTTCTAATGAATCATTATTAACTAAGTGTATATCATTAGTTTGATTATTAGCCAATTAATCAGTTAAAAGAGTGACTATGGAGGGATACTCGGAAAGGTCGAGGGTTTCATTCATAGCAAAAGGGAAAATAGCGTTTGCAACAAGATCATAGTCTTCAGACGTAAGGTCGTCAGACTTAGAGGAAGACTCAAATTCAAAATGTAAAACACTAGACTCTGGGGACAGGGATTTTGGGCGAGTGACAGGAGATGCTGCGGGAGTGGCGACAGGAGAAGGAGTAAGCCCCAGTGTTCCCATCATAAATTCCGGAGTAGCTATAGGTCCCCCAATGATGCACCAATTCTTGAGCTTGTCCCCCATGGGTACCACCAATGTCCTTGGGTCCACCTTATCTTCAGAATCATCCTCGATGACGGCAACCATGTCCTCGTGCAGCCCCAGATTACCCAGATGTTGAAGCAGATATTGGCCGTCCCACGTCTCAGTCAAACTTGGAGTTTCTGCGGCTTCTCTTGCTGGCTTGTCAAGGGTTGTGGCTTCAAGTTGATCTGCCAAGTCTTCTGCAACCTTGGTGGAGTACTCATGCCTGATGGTTCTAATTCTGCCCGTGGCTTTGTTATATTCCATGTAAGTCAGCTTCATGTTGGACCGATCGAATTCCACATCTCTGAAAATCTCGAACCCTTTCTGCAACTTCCCAGTGGGGTCAATCCATGGCTCTGCGAACTCAAAACATGAAAACTCCTCGCCTTCCCTAACAAAGTAGCTATTTAGGGACAGACGGTATGGCCGCATTTCAGGCTTTTTGTAGGGAAGCTTCATCTTTTTAAGCAATTCTATCCTCTGTTGCTCCATCTTGTCTTCAAGGGTAAGGGTGTATCCTAGACCGAACAACCCTCGATGATTAATCTCTTCAACCAATTCTGTGGGGCCTTGCAAGTTCTTACCTAGCCCCAGCCCCGGTATAAAACCCATGTTACGCAGTATCTTGACAACAGGTGCCACTCTGTCCGTTGTTTTGGTGAGGTCGATGGTGCAGATCTGTGCTTGAGCGACTATTTCGAAGCCATTGAAGAGTCGGCTCTCTTCCCCATGCTGAATCTGTAAGACAGGAACGCCCTTGGTGTCCGTCCCTTGGGCAGTTACAAGATCACTGTAGATGATGGTCACTTCATTACCGGATTGAAACTTCACACACTGGTGCAGGGAAGATGGGACCGCGCCCGACTGATGTAACCATGGCCGGCCAAGGAGGAGTGAGAAGGTTGCTGGGATGTCTATGACGTGGAAGTCGGTTGGCAGGATCTTCGTTCCGATGGTAATGGGCAGGGTGACTTCGCCTATCACGGCGCGGCATGTAGAGTCATAAGCTTTGATGGTTTGCTTGGATGGGCGTAAATCAACACCATGAATGCCAACCACATCCATCATCCTCGAAGGCAGGATATTAATAGCAGAACCATTGTCAATGAATACACGGGGAATCTTCTTGCCATTTACTTCGACAGTGATGTACAAAGGCTCATTATGATCAACTCCGAACACTGGCTTGTCTAGCTCCGAGAAAGTGATGATGTTTCCATAGTGGATATTACCAATCATGTGGGTGACGTCCTCCGGGGTAATAGTGGATGGTACCATGGTAGCGGCGAGGTTTTGCTCGAGCATGAGGCGATGGGCTAGGGAGGAGGTGAGTAGGGACCATAGTGAAATATGGGCTTGGGTTTGTTTGAGTTGAGCGAGGATAGGGTCTTCTTTGTCTAGGTCGGCTTGCTCGGGTTCCTTCCCAAAGACTTTCTTTGCACCCTTCGGGTCGGATTGGTACACTTGACCGGATCTTGTAAGGAGACAAACTTCTGCACGTAGCTCCTCCAAAGACAATGGCGTGTCAGGACAAGGGGGCGAAACTTCGGTCTTTTCGGCCTCCTCGAAGATTTCGGCCCAAGAAAGAGGTTGAGAGGGTTTGGGACTCTCTTCCTCTAGAGATTCGACTTCACTTACTAGTTCTTCTAAAGACAACAAGTAGCAAGAAGACTCTTTATTATTAGTCATTGAAATATAACCCATCTCATCACAGTCCGCCACAATAGGCTCGGCCGGATCAGTGATCTCACTAAGTTCTACCATGAGTACATTGCTAGCTACATAATCTCTAGGGTCTTCGACAACTCCCTTGTGGATGAGCTCTTGCACGGTCTTCTTGAGTTCAAAGCATTCTTCGGTAGTGTGGCCGGTGCAGTTGTGGTAGTGGCAAAACTTCAACAAATCGCAACCAAGGCGGGGAAGGTGTCCTTCTAATGGTTTGAGCATTTCTAACGTCACCAATGCCATGAAGATATCCACCATCGTGAGCCCTATCTTGTCAAAGGCATCCATGAGCTCTAGGATACTAATCTCGCCTGTTTGCACCATATTCACCCCACCCCCATTGTTAGGAAGAGGATTATTCACCACATTGGGACCCTTCGGCTTCTCAATCTTCTTGTCATTGATCAACCCTTGTACTACGCGCTTCAATTGAATACAACCATCCGTTGTGTGCCCGATGTGCTTGTGATACTTGCAGAACTTGGAGGCGTCCAAATCACTTCTTGGGTAGGCGGGTTGGTAATTTTCCAAAGGCTTGATAAGACCTCTCTTGACTAGCACGTCAAAGACTTTCCCCATGGGCATACAAAAATCATCAAAGTGTTCCCTCTCTCTCTGTGGCGGAGCCCCATTCCTTGTTACGGCTTGGACATCTAACGGGACCTCTTTCTGGACCATATTCACTTGGCCGACGGCCTCCTTTCCACCCCTAGGAGGCGCAGGCGCAGTAGGAGCCTTGTAGCGGAAGGAGCTGTTGTTGTTGGTCTTCGGACTTTCCTTTGGTGGCACAATCCCAGTGAACCCTGCTTCGTACCTTACTCCGGCGTCAACCATTTCCCGCAAATCAGGGAAGTAACCATTACCTATAGCTGGTTTCATCTCCGGTAGCAAGCACTTGTAGAAAATCTGTTTCTGTTCCTTCGCTTTTGGTGGGTATTGGACCTCGCACAACCGATGATTCCACCTCTTGTAAAAATCATAAATAGCCTCGCCGGGTTTTTGCATAGTGTTCTCAAGGTCGGTTCGATTCACATGCCAATCCAAGTTAGCTTGATACTTCTCACAGAAAATGGCACTGATTTGATCCCACGTTTGCCTCTCGCTTGGCTCTAACCCCAAGAACCAACGCAGAGCTATACCATCCAAAGTGCTATGGAACACGCGAGCCATTTGTTCGTTGGTGCAGTCACGAGCCCTCATAGCCAACACATAACTATCCAAATGAGTCTTAGGACACGAGTCACCATGAAACATCGCCACCTTAGGCATCTTGAAATCCTTGGGGAGAGCCCCCACTTGGCTAGGGTTGATTGTCTTGGTAGTCGGTGCACTTTGCTTATCCACGGTCTCGATCAACTTTCGCATTTGCTCTTGCATGGCCATGACCACAGGGTGATTGGAGATGTCGGGGATAGTTTCTGACAGAATGACGGGACGAGTAGTAGAAGCAGTAGCAGCGGCCATCCCAATACTCAGAGGCAACGAGGGTGCGGGTAGTTTGCTAGTGGAGAGGTAGCCACCAAGCAGTTCAGGGGAAGGTTCATAGACGGCCTTGTTCTTGCTCATGGTAGTGAAACCTTGTTGGGTGTAGAGAGAAGGAGGTGGAACATTGCGGTAGCTTAGGAATGGGAAGGTAGTAGCATTGGTGTTGGGGGGACAGTTGGTATTGACCTCTTCATCCTCGACATAAATGAAATTCTCCCCATCGGGCACCAGTTTAGTCCCCTTTTGTTGAATGTGACCCTTCAACTGTTGGTTCTGGTCTTCCAGCATCTTGTTGCTTTCCTCGAGATTTTTGATCTTGGCTTCGAGACCGGCGAGGAAGTTCTGGAGGCTTGGGGGAATACCATTGAGAGTAGCCTCAGTGTTGAGCTCGGCGGCACTAGCAGGAGGAGCAGAGGCTGAAGCTGAGGCGGGAGTTGACATTGCTGATGACGAGACTGAGAACGTGGACGGAGTAGAAGCTTCACGTTGTAGTCGACCACCCGAACGGATCCAAACTTGCTTTGCTGAAAGGTTTAAGGGCAATGAAGCTTTTTAGGAGAGGGGGAAGGCTCATGCAAAGTATATTTTAATTTACAAAAAACATACATTATTTACATCCTAATTGGTTGGAAGGGATACCCCTTTTTCGCAACTAGTTAGAAGACTACGATCAGTGGAGGCCATCACTACGTCTATAGACCCCTCGTTTTTCACCTGTATTGCACACCCCCAAACGGACAATTTGGGCGAGGGTCCTATAGGGCAAGCGGCTTCCACCAACCATCGGATCCTACGACTAACCCTCCCTTAAAGGCATTTAACGTGATGTCTATGTTGCATCCTACGCAAGTTAATGATGAGTGGAGATCTTAACAACAGACACTCATCTCACCATGGCACGTCCCTTGTAGGGAAATCACTTTTTTGTGCACTTTCTCTCAAAGATCTCGATTCATCATTGACTTGGGGATGACTCAACATAGACAGCACGTTAATTGACTATTAAGGAAAAGCTAGCCAAACCAACCGGTCAAAACCTAGGTGTGATACCTATACTAGTGTGGGTTGACACGGGTTAGGTAAAAGGTTCCCACCGCTCGCGGAACGTACACGGTGAGTGGAGTAGACGAGTGACTCGAAAAAAGGGCGACAGTAGCGCACAAATTCCCGCACATCGAATACTCCGGGTAATGGGGACCTGTGCAGTGCTGACACGGACTAGTGGTAGTGTGTGGCAAGAAACTAATTCTTTTTAAGGAAAAAAAAGAGAGAAGTTTTTGATGTTAGGATGATGCAATGCAATGCATGAGAGAGAGAGAGAGAGAGAGAGAGAGGGAGAGAATAATGTACAAGGGAGCATAGCAGAGTTTTGTTTGACCCTAATACTAAGGCGAAGATAACAGGGGTACAAGGATACAAGGTATATACCAAGTACAAGTGTCAACAAAGTACAAGTATTAACACTGCGGGGTGCGCGGGCGCATGTGTAAACATGGCAGGTGTGTGCATGCGTAAACATGGCAAGTGTATGTAGGGTGCATGTGTAAACATGGCAGGTGTGTGCATGTGTAAACATGGCAGGTGTGTGCATGTGTAAACATGGCAAGTGTATGTAGGGTGCATGTGTAAACATGGCAGGTGTGTGCATGTGTAAACATGGCAAGTGTATGTAGGGTGCATGTGTAAACATGGCAGGTGCGTGCATGTGTAAACATGGCAGGTGTGTGCATGTGTAAACATGGCAAGTGTGTGTGCATGTGTAAACATGGCAAGGTGCGTGCATGTGCAAACATGGCAAGTGTGTGCATGTGTAAACATGGCAAATGTGTAAGGTGCATGTGAGAACATGGCAAAGTGTAAGGTGCATGTGAGGACATGGCAAACATCATGATGTGAACGAAAGTTAGACCCACTAAGTTTGAAAAAGTTTCAAAGCAAGTCCCCAGCAGAGTCGCCACTGTGAATACCCCTTTCCGATGAAGCGACGCATGGGAAGTATCTTGTGATTATTATTATTTACAAAGGGAATATTCTTAACGACATTAAAATTATGAGAGTCGCCACGCCGTTTTAATTAAAGCCAAAACATTGAGAAAAAGCATGTTTAATGGGTTCGGGGGTCAAATTACAACAAGAGAAGAATATTGGACGTTATCACTCCTATTGCCCGAATTGATCGGTCTTTCTATCATGATGAATGTGTTAGTAGTGTGTTAGTGATTGAGACCGGATCCGAAGATTGCCTACGTTCCTCTCAATGTGAGAAGCTCAGGTCAGCGTAGTTCGCAGAGAATTAGAATAGGCAGAAGAATCGGGATCATGCATAATGAGGGGGGAATTACCTAAAGATTAGGGTTTAGAAGTAGTTCCTAGATCATCCTCGGGTTGATGAACCCTCGATCATCATCGGCTATGAAATAACATGAAAACATGAAGATCGCAACCCTAAATATAGCATAAATAAGGTTTTAATCTATGAACACGAAGAAGATGTGAAGAACATATTGTGAACATATGAATGAGCATGCAAAGAATATGAAGAAACTATGAATAAACATGTACGAACATGAATATAAAAGATCTACATTAAAAATAATGCAAGAACATGAAGAAAAAGTTAGAAAACTTACCTATGTTGGCAAGAAATAAACCTTGGATCTTCTTGAGTGTTTGAATGCTAATTAGAGAGCAAAATTGTGTTTAAGAACTCTCAAATTCGTACTTAGAGCTCTCAAAATCGGACCCTTAAACCAATAGCCTGGAGTGGTTTATATAGTAAACTGATGGGAGGATCTGATAGTCCAGATCATCCGGCGCAAGGTTGGCCGCCTGGCCATTGTTGATGCCGGTGACAATAGTGGCCGCGTGGCCAAGATCAACGCGGAGCAATGTTGGCCGCGTGGCCAAGGTTGCCGGCTGACTTGATTTTCAAGCTACGGTTTCACTGTTGCTTTATGGTAACCCTAAGTTGCCTATTTTGATGGATTTTGTCATAAATGAGATATTTTGGGAATCCAGGACAAGTCTTTGCAAGGTTTCTAATTCCTATAAAGTCCTTGTATATTTGGGAAAGTCCTAATAAACTCATTTTCAGATCGGGTACTAACACCAGGATTCTGAGGATTCTATTCCCATTGAATTTTGCGGTTATGTAAAGAGCCTCGGTGTGCCCTCCACCATATTGTGGCAGATCTAAGTCAGAAAACGTGATCACATTTCCAAATTGGATTTGGCCTACCATTTGTGTCAACTCTTTAGGAGTTATTTCTTTTGGTACCTCGACTTGAGCCAATGCTTTTGATATCATCATTCGATGTTTGTAAGAGGAGCCTAGGAGATCCAATATGGAAATGTTGGCTTATGTTTTCTTTAGTTGTTTTAGGAGCGGTTCATCAAGCTCAACGGGTTCAGGCCCTTTCAGAGATGATGGCTCTTCCATTCTTGGATCTTTGTTGATTATGACTCGACCGGATCGGGTGGGTAAGTTAACATCTTCTTTGTTATTCTTCCTATCTAGTACTTGATCCCAAGATAACATGTAACAGAAAGAAATTTCATTATTGAACTTTGGAGTACTCTCGCCCACATTTGGGACTAGACGAGTAGTCTCCTCTTTCTCACTAGCTATCTCTATTACATTGATCCCTCCTCCCGCAGTTGGGAGGGGGTTTGTCACTAGATTAGGAACCCCTAGTTGCTTAGAGTCTATGAGATCTTGGATCACGTATTTGAGGTGTTTGCAAGAGTCGGTGTCGTGGCCACTAAACTGGTGGAACTTGCAATAGAGGTGATGAGCATGATTTGTGGGGAGTTCCCTTGGAGTAGTAGGTGTTGGGTTTTGAGGCAACTTGCGAAGCAGAAGACGGCAATAGAAATCAACAAAACCCTAAGCCCCGAGATCCATTCATGATGATTAAATTAATTGGAAGATGAATTTAGAATACTAACCGTTGTTATGCGTTTAAAATTTTTGGATCTTCAAATCTTCAAGTCTTCAAGCTTTAAGATTTGATCTCCTCGTTCTTCGCGTTCTTTGAAACAGGATCACACGAACATGAACTTAAGATGATAAATCAAACATCCTCTATGTGTATCCACATGCGAACGAATATCTAGAACCAATCTAGATCTGGGTTGCTAGACCCATTAGAAAACACGCTTTTCTAATCTTTAAAGGCTATATGAATTTATTGGTGTTCTTGAGCTTTTGATTCTTAATCTAAACTCAAGAATGTGTTTCACCAACACATGGAGGCTAAAAATAATGATACAATATCAATTAGGTTAATACCTTGTAAAGAGAGGTGTATTTAAACTCAAAAGTCCTAAACCATTTAGGAAATTTAGTCCAAATCCCGTCAAAACCCGAACAGGAAAAACCAGGCTTTCTAGAGGGGTGGTCCGCCCGGGGCACAAACCTGGTCCGCCTAGACCTAGGCATGGTCCGACCGGGTCATGTCTAGGGTCCGGCCGGACCTGCCCTTTTCCAGCCTGTTCCATTTTTCCTTAATTCTGATAATTGCACTCTCTTATGTATTTCCAATTTTAGCCCTTTGTAAATTCTTTCTTTTGTGTGTGACCCCATAGTATTATATTAAGTTGGCAATGAGTCTAACCAAGGTCAAACCCATAAGTCATGAGCGGACTCTAGCAAGCCATCATGACTACCCAATTAATATAACTTCAACAAAGTTCGTTATCCTCATAGAACATATCACAATCCTTTTGTCACACGATATCATATTGAACATAAGCCACGGTCTAAGTCAACTTACCTGTTCAATGCTTTCTCGATCCCGAGTAGATTTATTATGAGCAAATGATATTGATCACATCAATTCATTTGAGAGTGGCCACACATTTCATCAATCTCACTCTACGAGTGGCCTAAGCAGATATCTCTCTTGAGGAGGGACAAATTCCATCTTGACTTATCATTCTTCCCTATAAGAATCTGATTATGCCAATCATAGCCTTTATGACTACCTGGTAAGGGTAGCGGTTGACTATGTCAAACATAATATTCATCATGTGGAAGACCATGATAATCTTAGGTCTAAGGATATCAAATGAAATAACTATATGAGAATTAATTATGACATTTGACCATGACATAAATCTCATAGGTGGGTCATGTCCAGTACATGCTCACCAACATGTACCCATAAGTTTAATTTGTATCACATACAGATGATCATCATATGATCATCGATTATACTTATACTAGTTCTTCATAAGTACTAGGGACAAAGATTATTATAATAAACATGTAAAATATATAATAATCCAAAGTTATTATCTCCATAACAAATGAGAATATGATGTAACGTAAGGCCTTTCTCAAGGGCCTAGGGCATAATCTCTAACAATAGGAGGCTTCCTTGGTGTGACTTTGCCGGCCTCTACAAGTATGTCAAACATTTTGCTTTGGGTGATGCATTCATACTTGTTGTAGGTCCTTGGCCTTATTTTAATTCTGGATTCAACTTCCATTTTGTAACACTCTGTAGACACCCCGCCTTGGACCTCTCACCCCGATTGCATACATAGTATTTTTATTTAACTTATTTTCGTTGATTTCTGTTACTTCAGTTAAGCTCCTAACTGATTCCGTTAGTTTTGGGGCTAAACTGCATAACAGAGTTAACTTTTAGGGTCATTCTATCATTCTGTCATTTTCTGCCGCATGCGCCTCCGACATTGTCAACGAGCCGCGCACGCGTCTCGCCCCAAAAGCGGGACTCGTGCGATTCCCATTTTGGCAGTTACAGACTGCAGCCTTTTCCCTCCATTTTCTTGATCACAAACACCTCTTTTCATCACATGTTTTATTCTAGCTTTAAACCATTTTTATTTGTAACCTCCCAATCCCATATTCTTAGCATCCTCTTAAAAATAAACATTTTCTTTTATTTATTATTTTATTTATCTTATTTTTGATTGGTCAATTCCATTTCACATGGATTGATCATCTTTTCCCTCCAACCTTTCCCTCCTAATTTCACCTATATAAACTCCCTCCTTCTACCTTAGAAAGGGACTTGAAATTTCTTCACAAAGACACTATACACAATTCTCTTAAGAATTCTCTTTACAAGAATTCTCCCAACAACAACTCAAGCATCAGAACTCTTTTCAAGTCAAAGTTTGAAGTCCTCTTTCTTAAGGTACAACTTTACTTCTTCTTCTTCTTATTTTATACATGTCTTTTTAATGTATGCAATCCCCATCAATGGGACATGACCAAATAATCACTTTACTACATTAAAGTTGGTTAAGGTTATCTCCCTACATTTCAATCCTTATTTCAATTTATTATTTTTCTCTTAATGTAATCTTTAGCATAAAAATAAATAAAACAATTCTCTTTTATTTCCCTTTGCAATTCCCCTTTTCTTTACATTATAATTGTTAGCACTATTAATAAATTGAAGGACTTTTTAGCATTAGAACACCTTTATTAGCAAGACCCGCGTAAGCGGGGTGGAGTGGGTGTTTAAGTACTTCCCACTCCGTCACCTAACCCCCGAACCCTTCTCTTCCCGAATCTCTGGTTTTGTACATAAATTAGGCTATTTCTAGGTTTTTCTTATGTTTCTCTAAAAAAATAGGTGGCGACTCCACAATTAAAATAAAATAGACATCCTAGGATCCTTCCACCACTCTAGCCAAGTAGTGGGCTCTCCCGGGGTATCTACACACTCTCTTTGAGCTTGTAGGCATGCTTGGAGCGTATCAATCTTCTTTTCGTAGTATTCTTCTTGCATGAAGAGGCCTTTTCGAAATGCGTTGATTTCTTCTTCTCGGGCTAGTAATTGGCTTTGGAGGGATTTTATTTCTCTTTCGAAGAATTCCTTTTGTGTCCGTACGCGAGTTATGAATTTCCCTTCTATCTCCCTTTTGAAGCATGCATACAAAACCGTAGCGTATACCTCAGAGAGTTGACCCACTTCTCCCTTTAGTCGAGCTTTGAGGTCGTTGAGTTCTTTCGTAAACCTGGCGTCTGACATTGTGTTGGGAGTATGGAGCTACCTTGATTCGGACGGACCTAGAGTTCAGAGATCGTGTCAAATCCAGGCTGGGGTCCCAACAAATCGGCTTTTATGAGATTTAGGTTGACCAAACGGTAGAAACACTAAAAAGGAAGGATGTCTCGTATGAGGCATCCAGCCTGACAGTCAGATTACAGATTTTAATCCTATTTTGGTCGGACAGAATTCAATCCATTTTGAGGGTTACTACCTAGTTCGTCCTGGAACAGTGGATTCTGTCACACTAGAATATGAGCCCCTTATTTTTCACCTGTATTGCACTCTCCCAAACGGACTATTCGGGCAAAGGTCCCATATTCTCATCGGAATCCACCATTCAATTAGCCAAACCTAAGTGATTCCGTATTTGTTTTGAACTTTGTTGAACAACTCCTTTAATGCAATCAAACCTTATGAATTCTTATAAGGGACAACCGAAAGGGACATTGTCAAACACAGGATCTTGATGGCGAAATAGACTAGACTCGATGAACGTAGAAAAATTCTCAATTTCACCATCGGAATCCTTTGTTCAACAATTTTTTACCGAAGGGACAATCGTCAAGAATTCATGAAGGGAGTATTATAGATTGTAGTGAAAGCGTTATCTTTGGCAAAGATTATAACAACCCTAAGAATCGAACTGACCGGTCTTAAGGAGTGTTCTATTGACTATTATGTATGCATAAGGCTGATGCAGGGCTTACGGCTAAGTATCCCCATGAACACAGTCTAGGAGCGTGTCTCAGAGTGGGTACACCATCTTTGGAGAGCCGGCGAGTGCCACTCGTAGAGTGGGGGTGATGACTGACATCCGTCTGCCGACTGGGACCCAGGTTTATAGGGTATGTAGTACAACTATTCTACATGCGTGCACGTGTGTGAGATTCAAGTTCTAGGTGTCAAGGCGAAAATAGAGAGTTTTTTTTTTTGAAAATAAAGTAAAAATATGCAATGGCCGGGCCAAGTGGCTGCCTACGTTTCCCTCTTGTGGAGGAACTCAGGCCTTCGTAGTTCACACATAAAGCATAACATAAGTAAAGCAGATAAATTCAAGTTTGCAAATACTCCTGCAAAACAAAGGTTAGCTTTATGATATATGGGGAGTTTCTTTCGTCGTTAGGAAGGTCCTAAGACTCAGAAACAGGGGGGAGGACTGATCTGGAACTCTGTTTACGCGTTTGAACTGGATGAAATCCCTTTTTCAAACCAGGAGAACCAAACCATTGAACAAAAGAAAGATGCCTCGTACGAGACATCAAAGCCTCGTACGAGGTATCCCTTCTGGGAAAAGAAAACAGTACAGAATTGTAGAATTTTAAAGACGATGATGATTTTTTCAACACAAGTCTAACCCTCTTAGTATGATCCATCCCCAGCAGAGTCATCACTATGAGCGCGCGTCCTTTTCGCCATTCGTTTGTCTGTTTAAGGGTTGTTTGATTGTAAGGCCTTTATTGTTGCTCGATTTGTTGAAAGTCGCCACCATATTTAACGGAACACGGACCGTGAGATTCTTGAGTTTGGGGGTTAAGTTATGGATTGGGAAGGTCAAGGAGCACCCAATCCACCCGATTTAGGATCGGTCTTGCTACGAAATCATCATCATCATCATCTTAAAATTATGCAAAAACACGTACAAAGGAAACCAAATAAATAATTTCTTATTTATTTGGAATGTCGGATCATGTGCCTCGAGACCAAATCCATGAATTGGAGAGGATTTAGCCTGATCCTTTTGATAGAATCACACTACTTCAAAGCAAGCAAGGAGATGAGAAGAGAGAAAACAAAGGATTTACCTAAGCGTTCTTCGAGAATCCTATGGATGGCCTTGACAAAAGGCCTTGACAATCCAAAGAACTTGACTTGATTTTTTGTTATGGTCTTGTGAATTTCGTGGGTAGGTGAGAGAGGCTGATTATGAGAACCTTCTTGATCAGATTTTGAGTGGTTTTTAGGTGATGAATGACCATTAGAGGTTTTTAGTTCAAGAACCTCTATATTTATAGGTTTTCTTGACTTAGGGATCAAGCCAAGGGGTTGTTTATGGATGGGAATCAAAGACTTGATTTCCAAGGAGTTGGTTTTGGACTCTCAGATCATCCTTCCATTCTTACTCGGATTGCGGAGTGTTTGCCAAGAAACGAGGTTGAGTTCGATGAGGAAACTGCTGGAAAACCCGTCTGTCAAGGGGGATGTCTCGTACGAGACATTAGATGTCTCGTATGAGGCATCTTGTGCTGGAATCACAATTTTGCCCTCAGCTTAAGTTTTAATGTTCATTTTGGCCCCTAACTAATGAAGTCAGTCAGAAACTTAATGAGACATGTCAAACTTAACGTGTTTTGATCCAAATCAAAAGTGAGACACGGAAGTAGTGTAATTATGAATGAACGTTCAAAATGGGGTGTCTACAACTTGCAGCCCAGAATATTATAGCAAATGCACTTCTCAATGTTCCCACTCTGCAAAACAACATCAAAACTGTTGAAATCCGCTATAGGTGAGATCTTTTGGAACATATCGCACATTTAGTGGACACTTCCATTGTGTTCAAAACTGTGAACGTGAACAGATTCATTGTGGAACAATGGGAGTATATAGCGGCTATCATGGCCAAAGCCAAAATATACTGGCCTTAGGTTCTGATGAAGACCTTGATGGAGCAGATCGAGAAATATAAGAAGAGCAAAGCTGATGGGAAAACCAAGTTCAAAACCCACTGCCGTCTATTAACCAAAATCCTGCTTACATATCCTAAACTTCATAACTTCATCTTGATGGATCCTGATCTTCAATGTGAAGATGTTCCCATTTTTGGCACAGCTAATTTGGTTCTAAAAAAGCGCAGAAAGAAGCATGCTAAGCGCGCAGTTGGCGTAAAAATTAAGGATGGTGCTGAAGGCTTAGTTGATGAAGCAACTGAGTCAGATAGAGAACCTCATCAAGGCGCAGACGATGATGGCGCAAATGATGAAGTTAATGTTAGCACAACTAGTGGCGCCACTACAAGCGCAGCAGTTGGCGCAGAAGCTGATAAAGGCAAGGGAATAGCAGAAGGTGAAGGTGAAGGGGGTTTGAATGAGGAAGGTAGAATCGAGCTCAGAAGGGTTCAAAGAGGGCATGCGCCCAGGGATTTGAATCGGGGTACGACAGACTTTGTTGAGCATGGGGGAAGACCACCAAAGCACCCAAGATCATAGGCTGATGATAATAAGGTAATAAAATAGGCGCAGGAAGCCAGAAGGCTTGAGGCGCAAAGAAAAATAAATGAAGAATTTCAAGCAAAGCTAGCTGCTGACTTGGCTATAGTAGAAAGGCTTAAGGGCGCAGGTTCTAGCGCAGATGTTCAACGCGTGCCTGGACACCCTGCGCCTACTCCTCATGCGCCTCTTCCTCCAACAACAACTGCAACAGCAACAGCAACACCAGCACCAGCACCTCCCAAACTAACTCCTCAACAACAACAATTTAGAGATAAACTTTCTACAGAGTTATTTGGTGATCTTGGGGACGAACCAAGTCAGGGGGAGCAAGTTCCCCTCAAGAGATGCAGAACCATTCTTGCGCCACCTACTCGTGTGCCTCCCCCCTACTATAACCATTCTTTCAACCACTGATTCCAGCACTCAAAGAATGCTTGATGAAGCTTTTGGGAACTCTGATGGTGAGTATATTCCGTCCCCTCCGCGCGTTACTACTCTAATTCTTGCTACAGGCATTCTTACTACTATTTTTACTCCTTCCCATGTGCCTCCACCTCCTCAAACTCCCTTTAAATTGGGATTGATTCTTGATTTGTTAAAGCAACTCCAGTAGGGCCAGACGCGCATAGAGTCGCAATTGGGACTTCATACTTCCATGATTGCGAGCCAAGCTGATGAGATTGCTGCCATTAAGGGGGTGATGGCGCGTATAGCGGGAGACATCAAGGATAAATACTTCCTCACTCCTCAACAATGGAATGATGCAATAGACCAAATGAATAATCTATTTAAAGCCACTCTTGCTTCTCTCCATGACAAGATAGATGGAGGTATCAAATTGAATGAAGGCCAAGATTTCATTGATGCAACCAAAGAAATGGAAGCTAGTGTTACGTCTGACATTAGGAAGTTGTTTGAAATGGTGGCAGGAGATAGTCAGAAATTACTGAATGTGGTTGAAAAACTTAAAAATGTGAAGGATGAGTGTAGATACCCCGGGGAACCACGGCTTGGCTAGAGCGGTGAATTACCTAGGATGTCTAATTGTGTTTTAGAGTCGCCACCCACGTTTATGAGGAATGTAAGAAAACCTAATGTTTATGAGCCTAAATTTGATTTATGAAAATAGAGATTCTTTGGGATGAGGGGTTCGGGGGTTAGGTTAATGAAATGGGAAGTACTTAAACGCCCATTTCGCCCGAGCAAAGTCGGTCTTGTTTGTTCATAATTCACTTTAAAGATAAATGTGTTCTTCCTATTTGAATGATGATAAAAAAAGGGTTTTAAAGTTTAAAATGTAGGGAGATGACTCCTAGGCCAATTCAATGTAATGAAAGGACCATTGGTGTCATGTCCCAAATGGTTTTGGGGTGATTGCACATTTGATTGAAGAAGAAGAAGAATAAGAAGAAGAAGAAGAAGAAGAAGAAGAAGAAGAAGAAGAAGAAGAAGAAGAAGAAGAAGAAGAAGAAGAAGAAGAAGAAGAAGAAGAAGAAGAACAAAGTTTAATACATTTACCTATAGTATCTTTCAAAGAGAACCTCTTGAAAATCCTTGAAGAAGAGGTTGAATACTTGGAGAGAATACTTCTTAGTTGAAAAGGTCTAAAGAAGAGTCTAGAAAAGAAGTGAGGAAAAGGTCCCTTTCAATGATGGATTGGAGGGGTTTTTATAGTTGAAAGAGGGGAGTTTTTGGAGCCAAACGGAGTCTCCAAGAAATCTTTCTCGGGCAAAATCATGTATAATGAGCAAGGGAGAGATTCTTGGGCAGAATTTGTAACTGACACACCCCAGAAGCGCGCGCATCCTACCTAGGCGGCGGAAGGCGCGCACGTCTGGCCTCAGGAGGCGGAGGCGCGTGACTCTGAAAAGCAATTTTTGACATAATGGACTAGAAAGTTAGAACTGTTATTCAGTTTAGTCCCGGAACTTAACAGAGTCCATCTGGAACTTAACCAAAGTAACAGAAACTAACAGAAAACACTTAAAAGAGGGAGAAACACAAAATCAAGTGTGCAATCGGGGTGAGCGGTCCAAGGCGGGGTGTCTTCAGAACCCCTCGGCAGAGTGGGTTGCGAAGCAAATGCGCCGACGAAAGACAGACATCCGCCTAGGACATCACCAAGAAAAAGAAAAGACTCGATAAAAGCAGGAATTTGAAATTGCAGGGGATAGAGGTGCGCTCCCTGTGTGAGTGGCTTTGAGAGATAGAGGTGCGCTCCCTATGTGAGTGGCTTTGAGAGATAAAGGTGCGCTCCCTGTGTGAGCGGCTTTGCCAATAGCGGGATCTGTTTGCTGGAAGCCGGACTTGTTTGCTGATAGCGAGATCCGTTTGCTGGAAGCCGGACCTGGAGGACCGTTTGCTTGAATGCGGGACCCGGAGGACCGTTTCCTAAAGTGCGGGACCCGGAGGACCATTTTCTGATGTGCGGGACCCGGAGGACCGTCTGCTGAAGTGCGTGACCTAGATGACCGTTTTCTGAAGTGCGGGGCCTAGAGGACCGTTTGCTTTGAATGGATGTAGATTTTGTTTGATGAGGAAGCGGTGATTCTGTGGCTCACCCCGGACCAAGTTGTTCTCGTGAGTCGTACTTTGATGTTGACTGTTTGACTTTGACTTTCGATGGGGTGCGGGCACAGTTGACTACGGCGTGCTTTGTGCTGGGGATGAATTGTAACTGATTTTTTAAGAAAAGACACCCTACTTTGAGTGGGAGTTTCTATCTTATTTCATTTTTTAGACATGCCTTAAGGGCGGACCAAATTAATGTGTGCCCAGCTGAGTGTTTGCTGTCGTCGTTTGAGCTTCACTTATTGCTGGGATTGATCTTTTCTGCAGGTTGGAACGCCTGGGTTCTGTTCTGAACTGACAAAGGCTATTTCTGGAGCATTTTCTACCTGGGACGCGGGCGCTTCCTCTCTTGGTGACGTGACGCGCGCGCCTTGTAGACCAGTGTCGGGAGGCGCGCACCTCTGGGAGGTGAAATTCAGGGCCTGATATTTGCTGACCAAAAGATCCCCCAACAGCTATAATATCAGCTTCTGGTCGGTAATTCGATTCCAACAGCTTTCTTCTGCCATTTTTTAACACCATTTTATTGCCCAATTTTGCTTATAACCTTCTTTCCCATGGCCTCTAACCTTTTTAGTCTTGGTGCCGAGGTTGTCAAGAGTTACGAGAAGGATTTATCGACATTCGTTTATTCTTTCAAGACCCATCCCAAAAATGCTTTCACCAAAGATTTCGGATTTCGAATTCTTTTTACTTTGCGAACATTGAAGCCGGATTGGGACTTGTTGAAGGCTGCTGCAGCCTTCTGGGATTGTGATAGCCATGTATTCAACATTTCGGCTAATGAAATGGCGCTGACTGTTGATGATTTTGGGGCCATTTTGGGTATGCCTTTGGCCGGTCGGATTGCCGTCCCTAAGTATCACCGCGGTGTTGTTGATTCTTAGGTTGACCTTCTGAATCTCCTTGTTGGAGAGGTGAAGAAGATGATGCATGGGACCGTTGTTGACATAACTGAGCTTCCGATGTTTTTCAGTTTGCATTCGGAAGATGTCGCGGTTCAGTCCTTTAAGAGAAGTGCCATGGCTGTCTGCCTTTTCAGCGAGGTTTTGTTTGTCACTCCTCTAGGTACTGCGGATGCGTAGTTGGCTGAAATCGTGTTGCAGGCGAAAGGACAGCGATTTAGCATAATTCCTCTCATTGTAGGAGAGACCTTGCATGGTTTGGACGAATTGCACCGTACGGGCGAGATGCGACGAGGAAGCCCCTTGCTTTTGACCATATGGCTTCGGGGGCATTTCAGGCTTTATGCGTCAGATGGCGACCTTTCCCCTTTTCCTTTCATAGGCGACGGTTGCTGATTAGAGATTTGACTGAAGAGGGTTGGAGGAGATTTTTTGCTTCTCGTCTTACAGCTGACGTTGAGTAGTGCCCTTGGGGTCTTCGCCCTTTTGTGGAGTGGACCTCTGGTTTTCAGTATGTGGTTTTACCCGGGTTGAGAGATTCTTCGTTTTACCAACCAGAACGGGTTCTGAGGCAATTTGGCCGTCAACAGATAATTCTTTTTCTGAGGAATGGGAGGCTTCGTCCAGTTTCTTATATGGGTCCGGACTTCTCGAATGAGCTTCAGTCGGTTTGGGGAGATGATCGTAACCATTGGGCTTCCGCTCCTTTGCATCGGGGTAGTATTTTTCTTCCCGAGAGTTACTTGGATCACTTGCTTGGTACCGTCTAACGTGGCATTACTTGGGTAGATGCTCTTCGGGCTGAATTGCTAGGAAAGGACTTTGAGCCTAGCAGTGCCTTGAGGTACAAGGAGGCTGCTGCTGATGTGAACAACATTCTAACTAACCCTTTTGGTACCCCTTTGGATGACTTTTATGCTCGGAGGCGCTCTGTTTCGCGGAAGGTATCGGTCCGCATCAGTGTTCCTAGACCTCCCAAGAAGAGTAGGATTGATGGTCGTTCGGGTGGTCCTTCGAAGGCCAAGAGAAAATTAGATTTTTCCTAGTATCCCCAAGAGATTGCAATTAAGATAGACCACTTGTTAGGATTTTAATGTTTTATGTATTTTATTTGCTCAGCAAAGTCCGTTGTAATGATCAAAATAATTCAAGGGACGAATAAAAATTGCATCTCGTTAATTTGAAATGATTTGGGTATTTGTTTATATTTTAGACCGCACCCGAAGGTTGCCTATGTTCCTCCAGTGTAGAGGCTCAGGTCTCCGTAGTTCAAACAAACGAAGACCATTTTTTTTTTGTGCACCCTGTTTTTTGCCTAGACCGCCCTTTAGGGTTTTCAATCTAGCGGGCTTCTTTTTTTTGCATGTGCTCTAATTTTTGCCTAGGCCGCCCTTGCGGGTTTTCAACCTAGCGAGCTCTTTTTTTCCTTTTTTTTTGATGGTCTTCGTTTATTAGACGTAAAATCTCTTCAACTTGTTGAGGTTGACTTCCTTTGGCAGCTGATCTCCGTCTAAATCCACGAGTCAGAATGCACCGCCACTTAGTATCTTCTTGACTACGTACGGACCGATCCATCGGGGTCCCCATTTTCCAAGGGGGTTCATGGCATTAGGAGGGTGTTGTCTTAGGACCAAATCTCCCACACTGATGTTTCGGGGCTTCACCTTTTTGTTGAAAGCCCTATCCATTCTTTGTTGATAGGCCCTCATACGTTCGATTGCCCTTAGCCTTTTCTCGTCAAGTAGGGTTAGCTGTTCATATCGACTTTGCATCCAATCGACTTCATTGACTTGGTTCTCGAGGAGGACCCGTAGGGATGGGACTTCGAGCTCTATTGGGAGTACAGCTTCGGAACCATATACCAGTGCATAAGGAGTTTCTCCAGTTATTGTCCGTATTGACGTGCGGTAGCCCCATAATGCTAGAGGTAGCTTTTCGGGCCAATCCTTTCCGGTGGAGGCCATTTTCTTCACAATGGTCTCGATTGTCTTATTAGCTGCCTCGACCGTGCCGTTTGCTTGAGGGAGGTATGGAGATGACTTGTGCTTAGTAATCTTGTATTCTACCAGGAGCGCGTCCATCTCTTTCACAAAGTGAGAACCATTGTCTGAGATGATTTCATGAGGAACGCCGTACCGGCACATGATGTGGGTTTTTACGAATTCGGCCACTTTCTTGGCGTTGAGAACTCGGTAAGCTTGTGCTTCGACCCATTTCGTAAAATAGTCCACGGCTAGTAGGATGAAAGATTGTCCGTTGCTGCTAGTAGGGTGAACTTTGCCGATGATGTCTATGCCCCAACAAGAGAAAGGCCAAGGCGTAGTCATATTGTAAAGCTGTGAGGGTGGAGCGTGCTGTAGATTGGCATGGAATTGGCATTTGACGCACCTCTTGACTTTCTCGATGCAGTCCCTTTCCATGGTACTCCAATAATAACACATGCGGAGTATCTTCTTGGTCAACATAAACCCGTTCATGTGGGGCCCACATTCACCTTCGTGGATCTCATGCATTATTTCTTGAGCTTCGGTCTCATTTGCGCATAGGAGATTGATCCCTTCGTGGTGCCTTTTGTAGACTCGGTCCCCAATCAGTACATATCGGGAGGCTAGTCTTTGTAATACCATTTGGGACTTCTTATTGCTATTCTCGGGATAAGCACCATCCTTGAGGAAATTCATGATATCCGCATACCACGGGGAGTTTGCTTGGACCTCGTTGATCTCGATACTCATGCAGTATGCCGGACTGTTCTTTCGGGAAATTTTGAAGGGCTTCACCGTTTTACCCTCCGGTATTTCGACCAGTGAAGCAATGGTGGCTAGTGCATCAGCAAAACGGTTTTTGTCCCTTGGCAGGTAGTTGAAGGTGATTTCTTGAAACTGTTCAACCAACTCCTCGAGGTGTTGACCATACCGTTGCAGATTCGAGTCTTGAATCTTCCACTTTCTAGATGTCTGATTGATGATGAGCAAGGAATCACCAAATACCTCTAAACTTGTGACATTTCTCTCGAGGGCTGCTTCGAGCCCCGCTATGCATGATTCGTACTCAGCGGTGTTGTTGGTGGCTTCAAATTCGAGGCGGATAACGATTGGAGTATACATGTCCTTTGGATCAACAAGTAACATCCCTATGCCATATCCATGCTTATTGGCTGCGCCATCGAAAAAAAGTTGCCACTTATCTTCTTCTGTTGTAGCACAAATTAAATGCTCGTCGGGGAACTGTACATCTTCCCCGTTCACTTCGTCACACGGAAATTCAGCAAGCTGATCACTGAACACTTTCCCCCTGATGGATTTGAGTGTGACGTAAGTGATATCACAGCCGGCGAGCATGAAATACCATTTGGCTATTCTTGTTGACATGAAAGGCTTCTCGAAGATGTAGCGGTGCGGGTCCACTTTTGCTACCAACTTGATTAGGAAGGTTTCCATGTAATGCTTGAGCATTTGAGTAACCCAAACCAATGCAGCACAAGCCTTCTCTAAGATAAAGTAGTTCTTTTCAGCTCCTTGAAACCAGCGGCTGACAAAGTAGATAGCATTCTCTTTTGTGGAGTCTCGCTGTTCTTGTGCTAACATGGCCCTTAGGGCTTCATCATTGACAGTGAGATAGAGCAAGAGAGGCTTCTCCTTGTGCTGTGGAACTAAAACTGGAGGGCATGTCAATTAATGCTTCACTTGGTCGAAGGCTTCTTGGCAATCATTGGTCCATTCTAGAGCCACATTCTTTTTTAGTAGCTTGAAGATCGGCTCACACATGGAAGTGAGTTGGTGCACAAATCGACTGATGTATTGAAGTTTGCCCATGAAACCTTTGATTTCCATCTGCGTCTTTGGAGGAGGCATGTCAATGATTGCCTTGATCTTGGAGGGATCGGCTTCAATTCCCCTCTCAATAACCATGTAACCGAAAACCTTTCCTCTGACGACCCCAAAAGTGCACTTTGCGGGATTGAGTCTCATGTTGTGTTGTCGAAGTCTTTCAAAGAATTTGCAAAGATCGATCAAATGTTGACCGTTGGTTCCCTTCGAATGGATGATCATGTCGTCTACATAGACCTCGATCTCTTTATGAATCATGTCATGGAATAGATCCGTAACAGCCCTCTGGTAGGTAGGCCCAGCGTTCCTTAGTCCGAACGGCATGACTGTGTAGCAGAAAGTCCCCCACGGAGTTGTGAAATCTGTCTTGTGTTGATCCTCTTCGGACATGAGAATCCGATTGTAATCGGCAAAACCGTCCACAAATGAGCGGACTTCATAGTTGGCAGTCGAATCGACGAGCATGTCAATGTTTGGTAGTGGAAAATCATCTTTCGGGGAAGCTTTGTTCAAATCCCGGAAGTCCACACAAACTCGAACCTTGCCGTTTGCCTTTCTGACTGTCACAATGTTAGCCAAGTCGGATACTCAATGACTTTGATGAAACCCACACTGAGGAGCTTTTCAATCTCTTCTTTAACTTGTAGAGACCATTCTGGCTTGATCTTCTGAGCTTCTGCTTTACTGGCTTGGCATCTCTGATCGGAATTCTGTGCTCGGAGACCTTTCTGTCTAAACCTGGCATGTCTTTGTATGATCATGCGAATACATCAATAAATTCTTTGAGCAGTTCAGTCAATCTGTCTTTGTCTTCCCCCTTGAAGAAGCTGCCAATCTTTGTTTCTTTCGGCTCTTCGTCGGTAACCAGATTAACAACATACAATTCCTCATCAGCCCCTGGACCATTTTCACCACGACAACGAACCTGTTGAGCTAGTTCATTTAGGTATGTTATGTTTTCGTGGTCTATTTCATCATAATTTGAATCGTTATTAACTTGTTCATTAAGTTCGTTATTAGTTAATTCATCATTTATGATGTTTGCAATCTCGGGGTACTCAGAAATATCAAATTTTTCATTAGCAAAGAAAGGAAACACACGCTCGGCTATTGCCTCCATATCCTCTTGGGTGAGGGTATTAGAAACGCTCTCGGACTCGAAAGTAAGTGTGAGCCACTCTTCCTTTGTTGTTGTACAGGGTATGAAACCCTTTTCTCGGATCAAGAAATCCTCGGATACTATGGGCCCCTTCGTTGAATACCAGTTTTTGATTGGCTTGGAGCTTGGCGGGATCTCACTGATGGTTTCCTTTCTGAAGACGGTGTCGTAGATGCCGTTGACTTGACAATCGTCCATGATGGCAAATTCTTCGAACATGGAGGCTAGATCGGATAGTTCTTCCCCCACGGTAATCTCTACCTCGGACTCTATAGTCACTTTCTTGCCCCACCACTCTCAGGGTGACATTGGAGTAGGCTCCCTTTCTTGTGTCGGAATTTCACAATCAGTGAAGATCTCGAGACCGGGCTTTCTGACGCCCTTGTTGTTAACCCATGGTTCAGGAAAGATCATGTACGGAACATCTTCCCCTTGGCGAACAAAATAACCGTTTAGTGTGTTGCGGTAAGGCCTCAAGTTAGGGATTTCATATTGTCGACCTTCTTTGCGAGCTCGGATTTTTTGACTATTGACTGCTTGCTCGTATTTCAAGTCATCTTTGGTAGGCTTGTATCCTAGACCAAACTTGTTCTTGACAAAAGGAACTTCTATGGGGTGCAATATCCCTTGTTGATGCTTCCCTAGGCCTAGACCGGGAAAGTGATTCATGTTCCTCATCATGCGGAGGATTTTAGGATTGCTGAGGGTCCATTGTCTGTTTCCCCCTTCTTTGTCGATGGTTTTGACGCCGGAGAGAGTGGCATCTTCTATCCCATGTTGAACTTGGTGAACGGGTTGTCCCCCATTTCTGTGGATGGTTACATTCTCGGCCATGACGGTTACTATCTCGTCCCCATTTCTGATCTTGACACATTGATGGAGAGTGGAAGGGACCTCATTAGAACTGTGGATCCATGGTCGGCCCAAAAGCAAGTTGAATGAAGCAGGGACATCAAGTACTTGGAATGGGACGGACATGATCATGCTTCCAAATTCGATATCAACTTCTAGCATTCCCATGACTGTACGGGCAGTGCTATCGTACCCTCTAATGACTTGGGCGGAGGGTTTTAAATCGGAGCTTTTGAGCCCCAGTATGCCCATGACTCGGCTAGGCATAAAGTTGAGTGCAGAACCACCGTCTACTAGAACTCTTGAGATGGGTCTCCCCCTTGCCCTTACTTTGAGGTAGATGGCTTCATTGTGTTTGGACCCAAATGGCGGGAGGTCCATGTCGGCAAAAGTGATGACATTGCCGAAGTGAATATGACCTATCATTGCTGTGAGGTCCTCGGGAGTCATGTCAGGAGAGACTGATGTGTCATCCAAGTTCTTGAGGACGAGGTCTCGGTGTTTCTTTGATGATGCAATAAGGTCCTAGATGGATATGTTGGCTTGCATCTTCTTGAGTTGTGTTAACAAAGGATCTTCAGGTACATCGCGTGCTTGCGATCTTTGAGAAGAGGTGTTGGTTGCTGCGGTATTGGGAGTGATTGTGCTCGTTGTTACTCGGCCACTGCGAGTGAGCACGTTCACGGTCCTGTGTAGCTTCTTCTTCTTATTCTCTAAGACTTCCCTCATAATCTCATCATAAGTCACAACATAACAAGAATTATCAAGTTTATTCATATCATCGGAGCCCTCATTCACAATTGTGATCGAATGAGTGGTTCTTTCAAACTCTCCTACTTCTATTACATTGACACCACCCTCATTAGGGATTATGAATTCCTTCTTGTCTATAAGGTCTTGGATGGTGTTGCGGATGGAGAAGCAATCCTCGGTGAGGTGGCCGGTGCATTGATGGTAGTCACACCATTTGTGGTGGGCATGATTACGACGGAGCGGTTGTGGTTGTTTGTACCCTTGAAGAGGAGTGATTTGTCCCTTGGCCTTTAGAGCTTCATAGGCCTCGGTGATGGTCATGCCATTGAGAGGAGTGTAGACGCGGTCGTTTTGGAACCGCTTGCCTTGTGGTGGAGGGACCTTCTTGTAATTCCCCTTGTCGGTAGTAACGGCATTGACAGAAGCCTCTTTGTTCGAATTAGAGGCGGACTTGTAACGATAGGTAGGAGTGGCCTTCTTAATCTCCTTGAGCAAGTCATCCATGCGTACCCCCGCCTCATACATTTGGGAGAAGTCGGAGTAGCAAGCCCCACTTAGGTGGGTGCGGAGATCAATCTTGAGACACTTGAGAAAGATGTCCATTTGCTTTTTTGTGTTTGGCCTCTCAACAATTTCAGAGAGCTTGTCATTCCATCTCCTTGTGAAGTCAATGAACAACTCGTTGTCTCTTTGGGTGGTGTTCTCGAGCTCTTTCCTTGTGGGCCGGTGAGTGGTGTTGCCTTGATATTGATTTTTGAAGGCAAGCATAGCGGCATCCCAATCAAGACGGACAGTGAGCGGGAGAGTTGCATACCAATCCTTTGCCGCCCCCACGAGGGTGAGAGGAAAGCATTAAGCCATAACTTTTGGGGAGACCTTCTTTGGAACCATAGCCCAAATGTAAGTCTCGATGTGAGCCATCGGGCATGAGTTTCCCTTAAACTTGCTAATGTCGGGCATCTTGAATTTGTCGGGGAGAGCGGCCATCGGGCTCATGAGGATGGATGACTGATAAAGGCTTGTGTTAGAGCCTTTTCCCATGTTGAGGCCGTCAAATTTCTGATCAATGTAGGCCATGATGGAATCGACCATTTTGGGATCGTTGTTGTTGGTGCTTGGTCCCCCCACTTTTTTGGTACGGGCACTGACATATGGGCTTTCAAACAAACCCTCGGTCCACTCGGATTCCTCATTGTCATTAACCCCCTTGTTCTTGGAGAGCTTGAGGAGCTTGGTTTTCAATTGGTCAACCTCAGCCTCGTGGGCCTCCCTTTGACTGTCGACATGAGCTTGCCACAAGGCTTTTTTGGTTTGAGCCTCGTTGTGGAGAGTGGTGACTTGTTGTTGAAGAGTTTGGACCATGGCAGAAAGTTGCTCGAGAGTCATGGCGTTGTTGGTGCTGGAGTCGCCGGCCATTGATGATGCAGAAGCTGTTGGAGTGATGGGTTCACGAACAAGCCGGTTGGATGAATTCCTGTAGATGCGGAGAGTACCAATCGGACCTATAATTGGAGAAGTAGCCCTTGTCAGTCTTGGTTCACACTTTCAGTCCATGAAGAGGTTGAGAACACACAGTTGAGCACACGACTCGAACCACATAATAAAAAGACTCTTTTTTTTTATAAGTCAGAGGGAATGGGTCCCTTTTGGGGTTTCTAAGAAGATAATGGAATCGTCACACTAGTATATAGACCATCTCGCGGTCCCATATACTCATCGGATTCCATCACGTTTGTGAATCCTACATGTGTCGGGATTAAACTAAATTAATGTAGTAAAGCATACATACGGGGACGGATTTTTTATTTTCGTCCAAAATAACCACTTTTGGGGACGGATTTTTATTGCGTCCGTTTCAACAAGTTGGCATGTATGATTTGAAAACATTAGTTTAGGGAAATCTCGGTACATGGAAACCGACTTGGTCACGGAGTGTTAGACCCTAACCAGAATTGTGTGGTTTGTGCTCGGCTAAAGAGAGGCTTAAAGGTCACCCCCGTCATGTAGTCATGAACTACGCCACGGGCTGAGGTTTACCGCTTCTAAAGAGCCAAGGTCGAGTGGAGCTTGAAACTTTCTAGGACGGGCCTCGACGGGTTTGGGGTTGGACTTGTGCGACTCGATAGTGAGCAATTTATAGGAGTAATGTGCATGTAGTGTGAGGTCTATCACGTGACAAAATTTTTATTTATTTATTTTTTTTGAAAAGAAAAGATAAAAAAACACATAAGCACGTAAATTACAACTCTCGAATCACCCGTGTGACCGGTAAATAAACACAAAATTAAACAGTCCAAGGGTTCAATTCTGTTCTGATGCAGGCAACTGTGCCCACACCCCACTGTTCTGTTCAGTCACTGAAACCTGTTCTTGCCCTGGAAATTGGCCTAGAAGCGCGCGCCTCGGACTGGTGTTGTGGGAAGCGCGCACCTGGCGCATTGTATTTGGGAGGCGCCCGCTTCTGGGCTAACCTATCAGATTATCAGAAACTTATGGAATCAGGGGATTACCCTGGTCCTGATTGTGTGATGAAACCCCTGCAATGTTTGTTAGCACGAAATAATAGGAAGAATAGGAAAAACACATGGAAGGCGGGAAATTCTGGAATTTGACGCGGGATGCGCGCGCTTTGAACCATGAAGGTCTGAGGCGCGCGCTTCCCATATCAATTTCCAGAATGCCCAAAAAAGTGAATTATAAACAGAAACACAAGTTTAACCCTCAAGCAATCCCCAGCGGAGTCGCCACTGTAGATACCCCGGGGAACCACGGCTTGGCTAGAGCGGTGAATTAACTAGGATGTCTAATTGTGTTTTAGAGTCGCCACCCATGTTTTTGAGGAACGTAAGAAAACCTAATGTTTATGTGCCTAAATTTGATTTACGAAAACAGAGATTCTTTGGGATGAGGGGTTCGGGGGTTAGGTTACGAAATGGGAAGTACTTAAACACCCATTTCGCCCGAGCAAAGTCGGTCTTGTTTGTTCATAATTCACTTTAAAGATAAATGTGTTCTTCCTATTTGAACGATGATAAAAAAAAGGGTTTTAAATTTTAAAATGTAGGGAGATGACTCCTAGGCCAATTCAATGTGATGAAAGGACCATTGGTGTCATGTCCCAAATGGTTTTGGGGTGATTGCACATTTGATTGAAGAAGAAGAAGAAGAAGAAGAAGAAGAAGAAGAAGAAGAAGAAGAAGAAGAAGAAGAAGAAGAATAAAGTTTAAGACATTTACCTATAGTATCTTTCAAAGAGAACCTCTTGAAAAGCCTTGAAGAAGAGGTTGAATACTTGGAGAGAATACTTCTTAGTTGAAAAGGTCTAAAAGAAGAGTCTAGAAAAGAAGTGAGGAAAAGGTCCCTTCCAATGATGGATTGGAGGGGTTTTTATAGTTGAAAGAGGGGAGTTTTTGGAGCCAAACGGAGTCTCCAAGAAATCTTTCCCGAGCAAAATCATGTATAATGAGCAAGGGAGAGATTCTTGGGCAGAATCTGTAACTGACACACCCCAGAAGCGCGCGCATCCCACATAGGCGGCGGAAGGCGCGCACGTCTTGCCTCAGGAGGCGGAGGCGTGCAACTCTGAAAAGCAATTTTTGACAGAATGGACTAGAAAGTTAGAACTGTTATTCAGTGTCATGTCCCAAATGGTTTTGGGGTGATTGCACATTTGATTGAAGAAGAAGAAGAAGAAGAAGAAGAAGAAGAAGAAGAAAGTTTAAGACATTTACCTATAGTATCTTTCAAAGAGAACCTCTTGAAAAGCCTTGAAGAAGAGGTTGAATACTTGGAGAGAATACTTCTTAGTTGAAAAGGTCTAAAAGAAGAGTCTAGAAAAGAAGTGAGGAAAAGGTCCCTTCCAATGATGGATTGGAGGGGTTTTTATAGTTGAAAGAGGGGAGTTTTTGGAGCCAAACGGAGTCTCCAAGAAATCTTTCCCGAGCAAAATCATGTATAATGAGCAAGGGAGAGATTCTTGGGCAGAATCTGTAACTGACACACCCCAGAAGCGCGCGCATCCCACATAGGCGGCGGAAGGCGCGCACGTCTGGCCACAGGAGGCGGAGGCGCGCGACTCTGAAAAGCAATTTTTGACAGAATGGACTAGAAAGTTAGAACTGTTATTCAGTTTAGTCCCAGAACTTAACAGAGTCCGTCTGGAACTTAACCAAAGTAACAGAAACTAACAGAAAACACTTAAAAGAGGGAGAAACACAAAATTAAGTGTGCAATCGGGTGAGCGGTCCAAGGCGGGGTGTCTACAATGAGCTTGAAGTTTTGGGAGTAACAGCATTTGGCGCAGAAGCATGCGCAGAAGGAATACCACCTTCTACTCCAGCGCCTGAAAAGGCTAGTGCGCCTATCCATAGTGAAGACTCTAGTACGCCTGCTGTTGATGTCAGCGCTTTTTTTTTTTATCAAAGTTGAATGTGTTGAAAGAGCTCAGTGTAACTCGTTTTAGTGCAGCCCATTCTAGCGCAGATAGGCACGCAGAGCATATATCTGCTGATATACTTACTTCCCAAAACGCTGTTGAAGCGCATATTCAGCTATTAGCTGAAAATTTCTCACAGCAACAAGCCATTACTCAAAGATCGATGGATGAGTATCAGAACACCAATGATGGTCATTCGCGCTACATTATAGATCGTATATCTGAAACTTTTTCCTCTGTTAATTGCACCTATCAACTTTCAAAGCAGATTGCGTGATCAGTTAATAACATAGAAGAAGGATTGAAAGATGATGACGCGCCTCCTGAAGACCCTGCTTCTTAGAGATATTTGTCTGTTTGTTTTGTTTGTTTTCTAGTGATTGTTCTTATTGTGCTTACCTATTTTAGCACTTTATCTAGATTCTCTTTTTGAAATACTTGTAATCTGTAACTCTATCATTTATCATGTATTAATGAGAATGAAAGCACCACTGATTGGCTCAAAACCTTGTTCACTCAAACTTTTCGTGTGCGAAACAATGAATGCATTGTTTTAAAGAAACATCTTATGCATAAAATCTTTTAAACTTAAACATATTTCTGCATATAGTTTAAACTTTCAGTTTAAACACATTTCAAAACTCAAACTCATATATTTTAAATGTGTTGAAAGTTATTTCTATCTTTCCAAATGTAATGGTTTATCTTTCTTGGAATAGATTAGAAATCTATAACTTGGACTAGTCTATGCATTAACTTGAGACATGAATTACCAATATCATTCATTTGAACATGTTTTTATCAAGTATAATGTTTGTCCCTGTTATAGTAGGTAATGACATCAATCAAATAAAGGGAGATTGTTGGGTATGCCTACCTATATCTCAGTTGTTAATGTATAGATTTGATTAATCCATCACCTAAGTTTTATTTCATAGACTTTAGACTCATATATAAGAAGTATTTATACTTCATTTTTTAGATAATCCATTCAAATAAATAGGCTTAGAGATAGGGCAAATACATGAAGATTTGAGAAAATCAAGATGAGCATTGAAGCTATGCGCTTCTGCGCCTATTTGCACGCGCATGGTTATGCGCCTAGCGAGGTATTATGTGCATTCTTATGATATCTCAACACTTGGTAGATTTTCTGAAGATATAAAGACTTTACGAAATTCAAACTACGCCTAAGATCCAACAGTGGAAAAATAACACGTATGCACCGAGATATGAGGACATCTATCCACAATGGTCATATTAATGTTATGTGTCTAATAGATATGAAAGGACACGTTCTCCTATCAAAGAGCTCTAGAACATTTGTCCTTGATCTTATCTACAAGGATTCTAACGGCTAGTTTTGAGAGCTCACCTATAAATACCCCATAACTTCAACCATTTGAAGTTGCTAAGTTGCTCTGAATATTTGCTCTCAAGAATACTTTGAAGATTTGAAGATGGGGAAATGACAATTTAGGGTCCAAAGTTTGGGGGGGGGGTGCCAATAGGGGTCTGATGTATCAATTTTGTCAATTTAGGGTCCAAAGTTGCAAAAATTTAATAATAAAAGTGAAAGAAAATTTAGGGTCCATTGTATAAGGGGTGTGTGAAATGACAGCCCAGGCGAACATCCAAAACTAACTTTAGTTAAGTTTTTCTGTTACTTAACTGGATTTTCTTTGCAACTTAGTCCAAAAACCCTTAATTGACTAACGTTGTTAACTTTGGACCCTAAATTGACAAAATTGATACATCAGACCCCTATTGGCACACACCCCCAAAACTTTGGACCCTAAATTCTCATTTCCCCTTTGAAGATTTCTCTTTGATTTCCCAGATTCTTCAAAAACACCTTCATAACTTCATACTTAGTCCAGATCCTTAAGCAAAAACACATTAGATTTCTTGTGCTTTAAATCATACATATCTAAATAGCTTTAAATCTAAGAATACACATGCACCTCTTTAAGTTTGATCATTTATATCTTTCTTAAAGAGATACACTAGTTTTAGTCTAGGATTTGATCATTCATAGATATAGATCTTTGAGTTATTTTGTACTCAAAAGTTGTAACTTGTAAACCAACTCATATTATAAGATCTCCATTAGAAATCCCAGACTAACCATCTTGGTAGAGGACGTAGATCATTTCCCGATTGAACCTCTCTAAATAGCTCGTATTTATTTCTTGTCATTTACTTTCAAGTTTATCTCTTATCTCAATATTTGCTTTTTTATTCATTGTAGATTGTTTGAACTGAATATTGTTGTGTTTGTTTCATATTTGCCTTAGTTCTATCTTACGCTCACTTTGAGCCAAAATACTTAGAGTGTGTGTGCGCCCCCTTTAATCATTTGTGCCTATTTTACATACTTAAATTCCAATGTGCATTTCACTCACTCTTTTACGCGCATTTGATTACCCTTACTTGATTAAGTGCGCATTTGCAATTGAGTTTACAAGGGGTTTCGAAAAGAATTTCAAAACAGTTGTTCACCGCCTAGCTATTATTCATACTCTTGTTACCCTTTGGGACCAACAGTCATGTTTGTTGGAAGTTGGCCATTTCTATTCAAATCATATTTTCCCAAATGTTCCAAGCTTTAGTTGTTTGGAGCACTCACAGTCATTATTTGCCTTAGAGTTGATTGAAATATGATGAACAACTTGTTAAGTGTGTAAGTTGTTAACCTTTGAAATGATTCTTGCACTCCATCAACCAACTAATCCATAGTCTCGGCTTGAATGCTATTTCTCATTGCATCTAATGAGTTGAACCAACCCAAGTCATTGATGTTTGTGTCTGGTAAATTTGGTGGCTGAAATTGCAACTATATGTTATAGCCATCCTTACTTACTGCTGCTCTAAAATATGTATCATTGTTGTTGATGTGTAGTGGTGCATTATCCCACTGGATGATGATGTCTTTACTTGATGTTGAAAGCCATTTTTCCTTGATTGAAGGAAGAACCTGCCATACAAACAACAAAACAAAGACTTTGTTGGAAAAAAATAAAAAAAACTAAAACAAGTTTTAAAATGTGCAGAATACTTACATGGGCTGGGAGCATATTCTTGGTCACTTATTTACTAACTGATTCCTGGTGTACCTGCTGGTCTATTCCTGCTGTTTCTCTTTGCTGATTCATTTTTTTATAAATGGACACATGCCAATTTTAGCATCAAATATTAAATTTCCTTCATTATCATAAATTGGCCTTGTAACAGCATAAAGAAACATCACTTTTGTGATGAATCTTTTACTTTGACATGTCCTATGTCGCTCTTCTTCACCTTCACATATGTAATACCTGTTAGTAAATCAGACCCAAAATATGAAAGAAAATAACGAACGCAAATTGTCAAACAAGAACACATAATTTACGTGATTCACCAAAAACCTATTGGCTACGTCCATGGGCAAAGAGAAACAGATATTATTATGGCTAGAGAAACAATTATAGAAAAACTGATCACACTAATATACTTTGCACGAATTTTGATCACAAAATTCCTAAGTGTGCAAAACTTAGATCTAGAATCATTGGTATCTCTCTTACTTTCAATGTTATGGAGGCTACTAGTTATTCAACTAGTATTTATAATACTAGAGTCCTAACCCTGAAGACAGAAGGAGTGCAAAAACAATAAACCTAAAAGGACTTTATTTCTTCCTGAACAAGCTGCTGCTGAGCCCAGGCCCAAAACCAGATGATTCGGCGAGTCATGGGACTTCTTTGGCCGAACCATCCCATGTTCGCTAGAATCTGGTATAACACTCGGCCGAATCTGCTACTATTGTGGTCTTCTTCGTCTTCTTTAAAATATCTGACTTTTCTTTCCAAGTCATATTTCTAACAATCTCCACCTTAACTTTGAATCTCCCCTAATAATTCAGACGTACGAAATACTAACATAGACTCCACCTTGAGCCACATCCTTCGCACCAAAACATATTTCTCCACTTTTTCCTCAGATCTGCCTTTCGTCAAAAACACTAGATTTGTCCTCCGGACAATCAGATTTTTTTGCTAGCCTCAGATGTATCCCACTAGACACCCAGATCTGAGGTATCCCACTAACACCCAGATGTGCACCTACGGGCACTCAGAATCTCCCTAACTTGCAACTAATAGAAATTTAAACTTGACGGTGGAGGTCTAGATGAGGCACGAATTGCCTAATTCTCTGGCTTATAAGGTTTCTGTGTAGCATTAAAGGCATAGGCTAACCTGACTTTTCTAAGAGAGGGAGATAAGGAATCTTAGACGAAGATCTAAAGTAGCTTTAGGGATGAAGGTAAGACTAGAAGTATGTACAACTAGGCTAGGTAGGTGCTCACGACAGACGCTAGGATTAGATAAGTTTTAGAGATTAGAAGGATTTAAATGTTGGTCTTTGTTTAGACCTAGGAGGGTTAAGGAGGGTGAGGTTAATATCTCAAGGCTACGAATTATGCGTGGTAATCTAGAAACCTAAAAGGGTTTATAGATTTTAAAAGGGTAATCCGTAAAGGGTTACTGTTTGGATTACGTCTGGTCGGCACGAGAAGTTGGACCAGAATAGAGAGTTAGGGTAAGACCAGATAGGTGCTAACAAGACTGGGGCCTAATAGATCTTGGTAGACCGATGAGGCTTGGGACCTAATGTTTTGGATTGGGTAAGTTAGAGACTTAAGGGATTTCTGATTAGACTAGGTAAGTGCTAAGGATGGAAGCTAGGACTAGGTGGGTTTGGCACCTAAAAGGTTTAAACATAGATTGGTTTGGGACCGGATGGCTTTGGCATCTAAAGAGTCAAAGGTTTTAAGACTTGGGGTCCTATAAAGTGTGAGAGATAAGAAGTTTGAATAGAGTAGGTTTGAGGTTTGGACTCATGGGGAAACAATATTTGAGATCTAAAGAGTTTAAGGATAGGATCATGTAGGTTCGAGGTTTGGACTCGGCTTAGATTTAGGCAGATTGACACCTAAGGAGTTAAAGGTCATAATAGGTAGCTTTAAGGCTAAAGAGGATGTGACCGTGTTGGTGCTTTCGGGACATGAAAGGATTTGAGACCTAAAGGGTTTAGGGTTTAGACCTGGATGGTTTGAGAATTAAAGAACCATAGTTTTGAAAGTACATGATGCGTGGGTTGGATAGATTTAGTGGGTCAGACCAAAGAAGTTTGGGATCTAAAGAGTTAGGGTTTAAGATCTAAAGGGTGATTATTTGGTAGATGGGCTTGTGATCTAAGGGGTTTTAGGAGTTGAGACCTAAGGTTTGGATTGAGTAGGTTAAAGACCTAGAAGGAAATGGTTTGGTAGACCCAGATAGGCTTGGGATCTAAGGAATCATTTTACGAGTTAGACCGGGAAAGCTTAAGAGGTTGGACCTAAAAGATTTAAAGACTTATGGTTTGGACAGGGTGAGAACAGGTAGGTATTGAGGTCTGAGTTCCAGGACACCGGGTAGACGTAGGACCTAAGGCTTTGAATCATGTAGGTCACTCTACTGGTTGAGACTGGGTAGGACTAAGGGGGTAGACCCGGTAAGTCTAAGCTAGGCAGATTATGGTTTAAACTGGGTATGACCAGATAAATTCTAGAAATATGAATTAAGACCAGATAGGTTGGTACCTAAAGAGTTGAGGGTTTAGGTCTAAGGTCCGATAAATTATAGGAGATAAGGCATAGGACAAAGTCAGTCCAAGATAGGGCAGATGACCGAGTTAGTCCGAGAATCACATAGATGGGTCCTAGATGGACCAAAGATATTTTCACGAGTTTGTGGAGTCCGAGCGTGCGGGTTTATAAACAACGTGTTGTGGAAGAAAACCTTTCCAAATGTGGTGATTTTATTAAGATGCATTATAGTTATTTACAGCCATAACTAACTTAAAGTGTTTGTTGTATGCTGAGCTTGATAATGAGGGTTGCCCTTCTTCTAAGTGTGACCTTGTTGTAGTCTCGGTCGGTATTCTCAAAGAAGCCATGCAGTTAATGTATTTATGTTGGGGAGGCCCCAGTTTTGATGAGGGCATAGAGCTGGGTATCCTACCTCCTTTAGTTTTTAGACGCACCATTTTCCTGCCTAGACCGCCCTTCCGGGTTTTTATTCTAGCGGGCATTTCTTTTGCATCATCTTTTTCTTTCTTTTTTTAATCATTCAGTTGACTTAAAAAGGAAAAGGAAAGGAATCTATTGAAAACCTGCATGGGAATTTCAAAAAGAGAGAGAGAGAGAGAGAGTTCTCGTATTTTGACTCTTCAGACAACTTATGACAGGTATATGTACATTGTAGTTGTTGTGGGTTGCTGTCGTATTGATCTTCGTTGTAGCGAAAGAAAGAAAAATAGAAAATTTGTGGTGAAAAGAAAATGGGACTTTTAATTCTCCATGATGATAGCCCCTTCTATTTTTCTATTTTTTTTATTTCTTTGTGCACACCCTTATTTTTGCCTAGGCCGTCATTGCGGGTTTTCAACCTAACGGGCTTCTTATTTGTGTAATGCTCTAATTTTTGCCTAGGTCGCCCGTTTGGGTTTCGACCTAGCGAGCTTTCTTTTTACATTTGTACATGAAACATTGGACAAGATGAGCCCCTAATTTACTTTGCCTTTGCCATTTGCTGGGGCCGGTAGCCTTATAGTCCAAACGACCTTTTCCTTGCGGCGGTTGTAGACACCCCATTTTGAACTCACATTTATGATTACACTACCCTTGTGACTCGCCTTTGTGTTTGAATGAAAACTCGTTAGTTTCGTCATGTTTCATTAAGTTTCTAACTGACTCCGTTAGTCAGGGGCTAAACTGAACAAAAAAACCATAGACAAGGGTAAAACAGTACTTCTGTGTTGGATGCCTCGTACGAGACATTGATGTCTCGTACGAGACATCTCCTCTGTCATCGAGTATGATTCAATTTCCTTCTCCGTCCCGATCTCTTCCTTGGCCAATACTCTCCTAATCCGGGTAATATCTAATAGGAGACTTCCTAGACGATTTCCTACTGTAGATACCCCGGGGAACCACGGCTTGGCTAGAGCGGTGAATTATCCTAGGATGTCTAACTTGTTTTTAGATTGTTTAGAGTCGCCACCTATGTTTTTAAAGGAACATATGAAAAACCTAGAAATAGCCTAATTTATGTACAAAACCAGAGATTCGGGAGAGAAGGGTTCGGGGGTTAGGTGACGGAGTGGGAAGTACTTAAACACCCACTCCGCCCCGCTTACGCGGGTCTTGCTACTATTGGTGTTCTAATATTTACATGTCCTTCAATTAATTAAATAGAAATGTGCTAACAATTGTGATGAGAAGAAAAGAGGAAATAAAGGAGAAATAAAATAGAATTGTTTTATTTATTTAATGATAAAGATTACATGTACCAAGTAATGTCAAAGAATTACATTAAGAGATGAAGAGAAATTAACATGGTGAATTAAAGTTGAGATTAAAATGTAGGGAGATAACCTTAACTAACTTCGATATGTGAAGTAGTCATGTTGGTCATGTCCCATTAATGGGGATTGCATACATCAAGAAGAAGAAAACAAAGGAAGAAAATGGAGTTGTACCTTGAGAAAGAGGACTTGGAACCTTTACTTGAAAGTGTTGTTGTAATGAAATTGTTGTAGAACAATTTGTGTACAGTCTTGTTACTAAGAACTCTTGTTGGGAGAATTTGTGTATAATGTAGTTGGTGAATCAAGGTTGGAGTCCAAAAAGAAGTCCCTTTCCAAGGTAGAAGATGATGGTTTTTATAGGTAAAAAAGAGAGGGAAATGATGGAGGGAAATTGGTCATCCATCTGAAATGGAATGGGCCAATCACAAATAAGATAAATGAATAAAAGAAAAATAAAAGAAATAAAAGAAATCAAATAATAAATGAAAGAAATATTAGTTTTTGGGAAAAGGCTTAGAATTTGGGATTGGGAGTTAATGAGAAAAAGATGGTTTTTGTGATCAAGAAAAGATGTTTGTAAATAAGAAAAGGGAGGGAAATAAGGTGCAATCCGTTACTGCCAAAGTGGGAAGCGCGCGGGTCCGGCTTTTGGGGCGGGACGCGCGCGCGGCTCACTGGCAGTACCGGAAGCGCCCGCGGGTAAAAAATGACAGAATGACAGAATGACCCTAAAAGTTAACTCTGTTATGCAGTTTAGTCCAAAACTAACGGAATCAGTTAGGAACTTAACCGAAGTAACAGAAATCAACAAAAATAAGTTAAATAAAAATACTTTGTATACAATCGGGGTGAGAGGTCCAAGGTGGGGTGTCTACAGAGATCGCGAAGCAAAACGCGTCGACGAAAGAAAGACAACCGCCGAGGACATCGACAAAGAAAAAAGGAAGAGAAGAATACAAAGACTCGATAAAAGTAGGAATTTGAAATTGCGATTGATAGAGGTGCGCTCCCTGCATGAGCGACTTTTGCTGGAGTGTTGAATTGGAGCTCATGGGAGCTTGTCTCGATATGGACCGAGTTGTTGAGTTGGGGCTCATGGGAGCTTGTCTCGATATGGACCGAGTTGCCGACTTGGAGCTCATGGGAGCTTGTCTCGATATGGACCGAGCTGCCGACTTGGAGCTCATGGGAGCTTGTCTCGATATGGACCGAGCTACTGACTTGGAGCTCATGGGAGCTTATCTCGATATGGACCGAGCTGCCGACTTGGAGCTCATGGGAGCTTGTCTCGATATGGACCGAGTTGCCGACTTGGAGCTCATGGGAGCTTGTCTCGATATGGACCGAGTTGCCGACTTGGAGCTCATGGGAGCTTGTCTCGATATGGACCGAGTTGCCGACTTGGAGCTCATGGGAGCTTATGTTGTTTACTTTGTGGGGTGTGGGCACGGTTGACCACTTTCTGGTGGGGATGAAGTGCCTTGAGTAGCGGATGCTGTTGACATCGTGGTGGTACCTGTTATGTGTGTGCTTGACAGGTATATGTGTTCTTGCAAGAAGATGCATGAAGTGTGAAATGAAGAGAGAGAAATTGTGCTCGTGGTGTGATGGGATTTTGGAACACTCTTGCAATGAGAGAGAAGTAAGAATGTAGAGAGTGATCTTGTGTGCGGTGTGATTTTGAGGAAAGCATTGGATGTATTCATACCTTCTCTTACCATTGCCGCTTGAGTGGAGATGGATTTCTGATGTCCGCGGAGGATGCTTTGATGGAGAATGTCCATTCTTTGATGAGAGAACGCTCTTGATGATGGGTTGGCGAGATGGTACTCTGGATGATGGGTTGGTCGTGCCAAAGGCTGCCTACGTATCCCTTGAAGGGAATCAGACCAGCGTAGTTGAAGGATGATGGAGAATGCTGGAGGAGAAGCTAGGAGCAAAGCAAAGTAAAGCACATACTTTTGCACATAGAAGGAGAAAAAGAAAGAAAAAATCTTTTTTTTTTTTTTTTTTTTTTTTTTTTTTAGTTCGTGGGTGAACCATTTTAGCCATTTTGTGTTTTGTAAAGCTAACCCAAGATCAAGTTATGCTCAGTCAAAGTCCGGATTGCCGTGCTTGAATTCTGTTGTCGCTGGTGTGCCCAACGAAGATTGATGTCTAGCCCCAAGAGATTTGTCGATTATGGGGCTTCAAAAGGCTTTTGATGCCGAGATGAGGGGTTGCTGATTGTAAAGCCCCTAGAATGCCTTTGATGCCAAATTTTGAGGTACTTGCATAGCTCCAAGATAAATCAGCTCTTGGCCCATTCGAGTAAATCGCCCTTTGTTGTTGTAGTGAGCAAGCCCCAAGAGGAGATCGTTGATGCCAAGCTTCGAGAGATTGCAAAGCCCCAAGTGTCGTGGTCTTGTAGATGGCGGGATGTGAAGACCTTTCATTGTAAAGCCCCAAATTATCTCGTGATTGGCTCGGCATTGAGAGCGGATGTACCGTTTGGTAGAATTCTTGATAGAGATCTCCTACTTGCTCTTACTGGGGAGATGAATGGCCTCATTGTGGTCGATACCCAAATGGCTGGGGGCTTATGTCAAAGGATGCAGTAATGTCTTGCGGTGCCGTCGAGGTCGCGGAGGATAAGGTCTTGGCGTGATAAAGTCTCAAATGAGTATGCTTGCTTGACTCTTCTTGAGTTGAACTAATGACGGATCTTCGGATGCAACTAGTGCTGTGGCCCAACTTTATCTGAGCTGCACCTTGTGCTTTTGATCTTGGAGAAGGGGGTGCTGAATTGCAGAAACATTGGGATTGGCCGTGGCATTTCCCGCTATAACCCTGTTTTGATTAGAGTTTAGCATATTGAATCTTATTCCTTTTCTCTAAGACTTCCTTCAAAATCTCGCTGTGAGTTCTAACAAAAATCATCAACTTCATTCATAACATCGGAGTCTTCATTTAAAACCAAGAGGCCTTTGACTTAAAGTGTTGAGAGACCCTTGAATCTTGATTGTTCTCATGGAGCCATAAGACTACTCCACATTGCACTTGCTTGAGTATTGTTGCCCAAAAGACTGTCGGTCGCGCAGCCCTAATACTGCCCTTTGCTTGAATTACTGTAATGCCGTAGCCCAAAAGGTTGTAGATTGCGAAGCCCGTTGAGACCTTCGGTGCTGAATTGAGGAAGTTTCCAATGTTGCACATGACTTGGCTGGGGATACTGCTGGGGAGTTAATTGCTCTTTACTGAGGGAGCCTTTAAGACTTGACCGTAGCCCCTAGAGTGCCATCATTGATTTCGAGAAAGGTCCACCCTTGATTGGGGAAACGAGCACGGGCACACATGACAAGAGGGCTTTTTGACATCCCTTTTGAGGGACTTTGAGGATAGTTTCACACATCTTTCTTGAGCATAGCCCCTAGGGCGTATTGATTGCCAAATGAAGCAAAAGAATCCCTTGTTCTTGAGTCACATAGCCCCTAGGGCGTCACCATATATTGAACAAATCAAGAGTGACTCGTCCTCGTGTGAGGGAATAAACATGAGAGGATATGGCAAGAGCTACTCCATTTCTCGGGAGCCTTTCGGCGTACTTTAGAAGCACATACTTGAAGAAGCCTTGAAAACTGAGACACATGTTGTTACTATTTGCTGCCCAAGCCAATTGACTAGCTAGGGATTATTTGTGCAACCTCGTGCCCTTTTGTGATGGGCTCGTTCTCGGATGGGTCTTGGTTACCACGGGCCTTCTTTTCATGAACCCAAGAATGCACATTGCTGGAGAATGATACCAATAACCCAAGACAACCTTTGATGGTGCCATATCTTGTCGAGCTTTTTCCAATCCCAAAGTTGACTTGGTGGGGAATTGATTTGAGGAGATCCAATGTAGAGCTTGTGCAGTTGTCTTCCTTAGAGGCCGGAGATCTCCATTTCTCTTTCCCTTCTCTCTCTCACTCTCTCATTTTTTTTATAACGCACCCTGTTTTTTGCCTAGACTGCCCTTTCGGGTTTTCAATCTAGTGGGCATCTCTTTTGCGTCTTCATTTTGACTCGATTAATGAGGAAGTGTGCATTTACTCTAGCTGAGGAGATAAGACATGTGATTTTGCGGTGGAGACCTCTTGTCACTAAAGGTGAGTGACATTGACTTGACTAGGGAAGTGTCCCTAGTATTGACATGTATTTTTTATTGAATTGAATGACTCGCGAAGGCAAGTAAGTCATTAAGAGAGAAGAGAAGGAAAGCCCCAATTTGATTGCAAGAAATTGGGAGTATGCAGAAAGAATAGAAGTCCCTAGACTCGACAAGGATCGCGAAATGATTCTAAATCTAAGAAAGTTGTTCAATCTTTTTGGTGATTAATTCATTGGCAAATGAATCGTACAAAGATGTCTTGACAAGTTCGAGATGAAGGCCAATCACCATAACGCGCTAGGGCTAAACATATCTTCTTTCTTGCGTGAGACCGGACCCGAAGGTTGCCTACGTTCCTCCAGTGTAGAGGCTCAGGTCGCCGTAGTTCTTGTGAATTCTCCATTCTTCGGGATGGAATTGTTGCTTCGTCGTGTAGCTTCGTCCTCCTTTGGTGGATGGAATGATGTTGATCTTGATGTGAACTTCTTTGATTGAGGGGATTTTTTTTTTTTTTTTTTTGTGCTCTAACTTTTGCCTAGGTTGATTTGATGATTTCAACCTAGCGAGCTTTTTTTTTTTTTTTTTTTTTTTTTTTAATCCCCCTTTGAAAACTTTGCTTGACTTCTTCATGATTGTTGCTCCACCTTGTTTGTCTTGGCTTCGTCGTTGATGTTGGCGTCGATGTTTAGCCCCTAGGCGTTCAAGTGATGGCCTTGTTCTAAAACTTGTTTAGACATCTTTTCATCATTTTGCCAAGAATTAGATTGAACAACTTGGAAGAGTGTATAAGGACAAGAACGACTTTTATTTGATAAGAAGGTTCGACACTTAACATGGGACGAGAGAAAACATTAATGCACACAAAAGAGGACTTTTGACTCTTTTTTTTTTTTTTTTTTTTTATTCCTACTACTAGGTAGAGAAAGAGAAACAGAGATTGTTGTCGTCGTCCTCTTTGTTGAAGCCCCATTTCAAAACCAAGCCACTTCTTTGATGAGTTGCTCTTCACCCACGATAAATTCGCCGTTGTCGATCAAATCTTGGATGATGTTTCGGAGAAGGAAGCACCCTTCGGTAGTGTGGCCACTATGCTTGTGGTAGCCGCACCATTCACCATGAGCATGATTTTTCAGTATCGCCTTCGGCTTGTACCCCTCCAAAGGTTTGATCTTCCCTCTTGCCACCAAAATTTCAAATGCCTCGGCTTGGGTTACTCCTTGGAGAGGAGTGAAAACTCGGTTGTTGGTGGTACCTTTGTAGCTTTTGAGGGTCGGGCCACTTGAGCATGCTTTATCATTGAACTTTGCTTTGCTGTCGGTGAGCTCTTGCAAATGGGCTTTGAGTTCGGAAACCTCTTCCTTGTGAATTCTTCTTTCATAATCAAGACGGGCCTTGAGTTCGGAAACCTCTTCTTTGTGAATCCTCTTGTCGATATCGAAACGGGCTTGCCACAAATTGTCTTTACGGCGGGCATCCTCGACAATCCTATCCATTTGTTCCCCCATTGATTTCATTATGTTGAGTAACCCTTCGTTGGACACGAAATCATTTCCACCGTTGTTGTTGTTGCCGTTGGAAGCCATTGGACCTATTGAAAGAGCACGGTTGATCTTAGATTGGCCCCACAAACACCTTTTGGATAAAATGAATTAACCCACAAACAAAGAAAAAGACTCAACCACATAAGGAAAAACGATTTTTTTTTTTTTTTTTTTTTTTTTTACAAAGTCGGAAGGACGGAGTCCTTTTTGGGGTTTCTAGAAAAATAGTGGAATCGTCACACTAGTATATAGACCTTCTCGCGGTCCCATATACTCATCGGATTCCACCACGCTTGTGATACCTACATGTGACGGGATTAAACTAAATTAATGTAGTAAATCATACATGCGGGGACGGATTTTTATTTTCGTCCAAAATAGCCACTTTTGGGGACGGAGTTTTATTTCGTCCATTGCAACAAATTGGCATGTATGATTTGAAGACATTAGTTTAGGGAAATCTCGGCACATGAAAAACCGACTTGGTCACGGAGTGTTAGACCCTAGACTAGAATTGTGTGGCTTGTGCTCGGCTTGAATATGAGGCTCAAAGGTCACCCCCGGCATGTAGTCATGAACTACGCCACGGGCTGAGGTTTACCGCTTCGAAAGAGCCAAGGTCGAGTGGAGCTTGAAACTTTCTAGGACGGGCCTCAACGGGTTTGGGGTCGGACTTGTGCGACTCGATAGTGAGCAATTGATAAGAATATATGCATGTAGTGTGACGTCTAACAAGTGACAAAATATTTTATTTTTTTTCAAAGAAAGAAAAAAAAAGGAAACAAATAAGCACGTAATTTACAACTTCCGAATCACCCGTGTGACCGATAAAAATAAACAGAAAGTAAAAGAAATTGTATGCAGGCCTGGTGCCCACACACTGTCATTCTGTTCTGTTTCTGTGCACTGTTCTGTTCCGGGAATGCGCCCAGAAGCGCGCGTGAGAGGAAGAAGGGCAGAGGCGCCCGCTTCTGGGTAAGAACCTGCAAATCAGTGGGTTCAAGGGAATGCCTTGACCCTTAATTAAGAAAAGTTTCCCCTGCAGAATTTGTTAGCACAGAAACATGGAATTGAAGGACAAGAAAGGAGGCGGGCGATTCTGGTAATTGGGTCGGACGCGCGCGCTTTAGGCCAAGAAGGCCAGAGGCGCGCGCTTCCTACCCTTTTTACCAGAATGCCCAGAAAACAGTAATAAGAACACCAAAAGTTAAGAACGCAAGTTTAACCCTCTAATAACGTCCCCAGCAGAGTCGCCACTGTAGATACCCCGGGGAACCACGGCTTGGCTAGAGCGGTGAATTATCCTAGGATGTCTAACTTGTTTTTAGATTGTTTAGAGTCGCCACCTATGTTTTTAAAGGAACATAAGAAAAACCTAGAAATAGCCTAATTTATGTACAAAACCAGAGATTCGGGAGAGAAGGGTTCGGGGGTTAGGTGACGGAGTGGGAAGTACTTAAACACCCACTCCGCCCCGCTTACGCGGGTCTTGCTACTATTGGTGTTCTAATATTTACATGTCCTTCAATTAATTAAGTAGAAATGTGCTAACAATTGTGATGAGAAGAAAAGAGGAAATAAAGGGGAAATAAAATAGAATTGTTTTATTTATTTAATGATAAAGATTACATGTACCAAGTAATGTCAAAGAATTACATTAAGAGATGAAGAGAAATTAACATGGTGAATTAAAGTTGAGATTAAAATGTAGGGAGATAACCTTAACTAAATTCGATATGTGAAGTAGTCATGTTGGTCATGTCCCATTAATGGGGATTGCATACATCAAGAAGAAGAAAACAAAGGAAGAAAATGGAGTTGTACCTTGAGAAAGAGGACTTGGAACCTTGACTTGAAAGTGTTGTTGTTGTAATGAAATTGTTGTAGAACAATTTGTGTACAGTCTTGTTACTAAGAACTCTTGTTGGGAGAATTTGTGTATAATGTAGTTGGTGAATCAAGGTTGGAGTCCAAAAAGAAGTCCCTTTCCAAGGTAGAAGATGATGGTTTTTATAGGTAAAAAAGAGAGGGAAATGATGGAGGGAAATTGGTCATCCATGTGAAATGGAATGGGCCAATCACAAATAAGATAAATGAATAAAAGAAAAATAAAAGAAATAAAAGAAATCAAATAATAAATGAAAGAAATATTAGTTTTTGGGAAAAGGCTTAGAATTTGGGATTGGGGGTTAATGAGAAAAAGATGTTTTTGTGATCAAGAAAAGATGTTTGTAAATAAGAAAAGGGAGGGAAATAAGGTGCAATCCGTTACTGCCAAAGTGGGAAGCGCGCGGGTCCGGCTTTTGGGGCGGGACGCGCGCGCGGCTCACTGGCAGTGCCGGAAGCGCCCGCGGGTAAAAAATGACAGAATGACAGAATGACCCTAAAAGTTAACTCTGTTATGCAGTTTAGTCCAAAACTAACGGAATCAGTTAGGAACTTAACCGAAGTAACAAAAATCAACAAAAATAAGTTATATAAAAATACTTTGTATGCAATCGGGGTGAGAGGTCCAAGGCGGGGTGTCTACAGAGATTGCGAAGCAAAACGCGTCGACGAAAGAAAGACAACCGCCGAGGACATCGACAAAGAAAAAAGGAAGAGAAGAAAACAAAGACTCGATAAAAGTAGGAATTTGAAATTGCGATTGATAGAGGTGCGCTCCCTGCATGAGCGACTTTTGCTGGAGTGTTGAATTGGAGCTCATGGGAGCTTGTCTCGATATGGACCGAGTTGTTGAGTTGGGGCTCATGGGAGCTTGTCTCGATATGGACCGAGTTGCCGACTTGGAGCTCATGGGAGCTTGTCTCGATATGGACCGAGTTGCCGACTTGGAGCTCATGGGAGCTTGTCTCGATATGGACCGAGATGCCGACTTGGAGCTCATGGGAGCTTGTCTCGATATGGGCCGAGTTGCCGACTTGGAGCTCATGGGAGCTTGTCTCGATATGGACCGAGTTGCCGACTTGGAGCTCATGGGAGCTTGTCTCGATATGGACCGAGTTGCCGACTTGGAGCTCATGGGAGCTTGTCTCGATATGGACCGAGTTGCCGACTTGGAGCTCATGGGAGCTTGTCTCGATATGGACCGAGTTGCCGACTTGGAGCTCATGGGAGCTTGTCTCGATATGGACCGAGTTGCCGACTTGGAGCTCATGGGAGCTTGTCTCCATATAGACCGAGTTGCCGACTTAGATAATGTTTGATGTGTTATATTTGAAGTTTGGTTGGGTTTTGAATTTATTGAGAATTTATTTTGGGTTTTGATCAAAAATGGTGAAATCTTGAATGTTGGGTTTGATTATTGATTTTGGTTGTTAAATGTTGTTGTATGAGTCTTTTTAGACTTATTAGTTGTTTTGGTACATTAGTATGCTAGTTAGAAGGTTGGATTTTGGTTGGAATGTGTTTTGGGTTGAAAATGGAAGAACCCATGTTGTTCTTCCCGATTTCTGGCAATTCAAAAGATTGGAAATGTCCGGGCGACCGTACATCTATCTGAAAGCTTTTGTTCTTGTTTTGAAGGATTTTGGGCGACCGAACAGTCCCTTTTGGGTGGCCGCACAGAACTCCTGAAAGTTTACATTTGTTAATTTTGCGTGATTGAAGAATGCGTTTTGATCCAAACCTTGGGTGTCCTTCTAGTTGACCTTAGTGAACATTGTAGTACACTCTAGTGATAGAATTGGGTCCCTTATGATCAAGTTGTGTTTGAAATTAATTAAGTGTTAATCGGGATTTTGGGACACCTTATTGAGGTATTGTTGGTTTGACTTATCTTTGTGATGATTATTTGGTATATGTTTGGGCATCTTAAGATGTGTTCGTGATTGTTCCAATCGAATTGATTTTCGAGTAAGACTTGGCCTAGGTTTTAGGCGATGTCCTATAGTACTTAGAGGGTTGTTATTGAACACTAAAATGTAGGGTTTAGTCCGGTCGTGATCATGTTCTAATAAGGGTAACCTTTTGGGATTCGTTTGGGGCGTTTAGAGTTGGTTCGTTATGGACGGAGGTAAAGCGTGAATTGGCGAGTGGTTACTTACGGTTTGATTAACCTTAAGGTGTATTCATTCTGATTTCCTACTTTGGAATTCCAGGTGTAAGAGATGGTTGAGTTCATGGTTCTAGTATATCTTTATGAGTAAATGTCTAGGGTCATTTTGGTAATAGTCATTGTGCTAATTGTGAGCAACCGTTTGGGTTGTGCTCTTTATGATTAACTTGTGGGTATCATATTTAGGAGGTATTTGGTACGTGCCTTATCTTGGAATCATTATGTTTTAATGGTCAATGTTGTTGGACTCTTTTATGAGAAACTCCTTGTGCTATTGTTGTTGAACTCTTCTTGAGTAATCGTTTGCATCTTTTATGGTGATTAATTGGTATGATTCCCTACTTTGGAATCAATGGTTGTTTATTGTGCTAGTATTTTATTACTTAGCCTTTACTTGAAAGTCCAGCTGGTATTTTGTGTGTGTTTGGGCGATGCGAAACATTATGATGGCACAGCCAAGTCCATTGTGATGTTGACCATTGTTTTGCCCCATTATTACCCTCCTCCAGATTGGCCTTGGATGTGAGAAGAGCTAGCTCCTTTGTGTGCATTTTAGCTTCTTGGAGCATGACTTTGTGGCATGTCTCCCGTCCCTTGTGACACTTCATTGGTTATTGGTTCCGGTACCGGGGGTTTTCTCTTCGGCTTTCATGCTATTATGAAGATGTTGATGGTTGATTATTGAAGCTGCGCAGCGACCTTTCTTTGGTTCTTCAGTTGGGTGAAACCTTGGCTATGTATCCACTTATGAGTGTTTATTTCAGCTTTATGTGTTGCATGATGAGCTGGTCGTTATTTCCAACCGGTATGGGACGGTTGGCGATAGGGAGCCTCTCATTTATTGTTATATGTTTATTTATATGATTGATTATTGGATGTTACCGTTCGTCAGCATGTCACTTATTATTCCGCTGCTATCTGTCTTATGTTAATTGCTATTGGTCATTGCATATTAGCATGTCATGTAGTTGCATTAGTAACTTACTGAGATTTTATCTCACCCCGTTTATTTCCATCTTTGTTTTTCCTTAACCCCCCCCCAGGAGGAAAAGGATTAGGATTTGCGGATCGAGGAGGACGTCGAGAGGTTTGAGATTTTGGGGCAGGTTGTTATGGATCGGTTTACATTATTTAAATGTATAACCTTTTGGGGATAGTTTTACCATTATTGACGTCATTAAGAACTGTATATTTTATTCCTTTGGGTATAAGCTGTGGAGCTTATGTTGGATGTACCTTTTTGATTTAAACTTGGATTTGTAAAACCTTGTGTTATCATCCTTTGGTTCAAAATGGAATTTTTAACTTCTATATTTTAGAGTTTTGGTTTTAAGTCGACGTCCGGATCGCGGTCTCGGGCCCGCGGGGTTCGGGGTCGCGACAGTTGGTATCAGAGCTATGGTTTAGCTCTAAGTATCGGTATAGGTGGCTAGAACGACCTAGGAGGGTAGTTGTGTTCGGAGTGAGTAACGGTTGATGTTTTATACAGGTAATTGTTCTCAATGGCTAGAAGAAGGACAGGTGAAGGTTCTAGTGGGGCTCAGAATCAGAATGATCTTCGGGAAGAAAACCGTGCAATGTTTCAAGGGAGGTTTGAAGCGGCCGCGAAATCAATTCATGACCAAGGGCCGAGAGAGGAACATGTAGCATCTCCGCGATATGGGTTGGAGCAGTTCTTAAAGTTGAAACCAAGTGAGTACGACGGTGAGACGGATGTGAAGAAAGCCGAGCTATGGATAGAATCGATGGAGAAAATCTACGGTGTCTTTGGTTGCACTGATGAGGATAGGGTTCTGTTTGCAGCTTATAAGCTCGTGGGGACTGCGGAACATTGGTGGAAGGCACTGAAGACCAGTTGGGATGCGACTCTTGTACCATATCCTTGGGAGTGGTTCGTGAGGAAATTCAAGGATCATTTTATCTCTCTAGTGAATCAAAACCGGAAGGAGATCGAGTTCCTCAGCTTGGAGCAAGGCATGATGTCAGTAGCACAATACTCAGCTAAGTTCACAGAATTAGCCAGGTGTTGTGAATACCTTGTGCGGACCGAGGAGCAGAAAGCGATGAGATTGATCAGGGGAATGAAGACAGCTATTAGGACTCAACTTTTAGCCCAAAGAATTCAACCTTTTCAGGATGCAGTGGATCGAGCCTATTTGATTGAGCAAGATATTGGGGAACACAAAAGGAAGACTGAGGTGGTTAACCCGGGTAAGCAAGGAGGGCAGAGTAAGTCACAACAGCAACATTCGGATAACAGAGGTAATTCTGGAGTGCAAACTCGATTCAGGAAGCAACTTCAAGGGCAACCAGCAGTAGGAAATCGAGGTTCTAATAAGGGGACACGAAGTGGGAAAGTCTGCAGCTTCTGTCAGAGGAAAGGACACTCAGAAGACAAGTGTTGGAAGAAGCAGGGAAAATGTGTGAAGTGTGGTCAGTTGGGACACTTCGTTAAAGATTGTCCGAGGTTTAGAGTTCAGTCATCGGGGACAGGAACTGGAATACCACAGGGTCAGAAGAGGGATGCTTCGGGGAGGCCCAAGGTTTCAGGTAGAGTATTGGCAATCAATCAGCACTCAACGGGTGATTCATCAGTTTCAGGAGGTACTAATTTTATGTCGAGAGAGCGAGCGCGTGCATTTTAGGATCATTGCATTCTCATGTTTATGTGCATTTAGTTGCATTTATTTCTTTTGACTCTTTGACTTATGTGCTGTAGGTGTCTACTCCTATGGAGGAGTTTAGGGTATCTGATGAAGTCTTATGTGCTTATGGTGTGCTTAAGTATGGTTATGTCTTACCTGCTAAATTAGCCATGTTGCTATTACAAGATTTTGATGTTACTCTTGCTTTAGTCGATTGTTGTAGGAAGATGGTTATATTCTCCATTCCTAATTTCTTAAACTGTTTGAGACCGTTCCTTTGGGTAGAGTTATACCTATCTTTCCTTAATTGAAATCCGAGTATTTAGTTTCGGTAAATTTGTTGGGTGTATTTATCATTCGTAAGATTTTCATTTTCTTCCGAATAGTACCCAGTGTTTGAGGAGAAGCTTGGGTTAAATTGAGTTGTTATGGTACAAGGTTGTAGTGCTAATATTTAGATCAAATCCATATTGTATCGGTTGGGTTATAGGAGTTGAGGATTCAATGAGGATCTCTTAAGGAAAATTTTGGTCACTTTTAGTACATCTCCGTGAATGCATCGGAACGGATTAGTATGGTGAGGTATACGATTTGTTATGGGTAATGAGTGTATGGTGGAATTTATAATCGATGATGGTGGTAAGCGTGTTAAGTTAGAAAAGACTAATAAGTACATGTTGAGAGAGTAACAATTTCTCGATCTATGTTAAAGGCATTTTGAATTTTGGTTAGAGAGTGGTTCTATGGTCCTAAATCTCTCCTTGGTGGCGTTTCCCGAATTGGATCAAGGGTATGTGAAGGAAGTTGATTATCAATACTTGGGCATAATTAAGGAATATCATGAATTGGTATTGGGTCAGTTGGAACGTTGCTAGCTAATTGGTTTATTATGATAGTAGTACCATTGAGCTTAAATATCATTAAGTCAATAAATGTATGCGTGAGAGACTAACTGGGTTTAGCTATTGAATTTAGAGTTCGTTGATTTCCTTTGGGTATATGAGCACGGATTATGACTTAAATGGGAGTTAAAGAAAATCTTTTGATGATGAATTTGGATCGTTTTGCGGACTATTGAGTATATTGAATTGTTTGGACTTCAAGACCGGATTAATGAAGGGGTGAGAGTATAACATAGTTTTAAGTGGACACTTTGTACGAGAAATTTTGGGGTTTGTATGGTACTATTAAATTAAGGTGTTAACTCAAAGTGAAGACACTATAAGGGTAATCCATAGAGATATAGCCATTTCGATGAATATTGTGGAAATAGAAATTTCTTTAGCCTTTCATATTTTGAAAGCTACTTAGGCTCGGGATGGTGATGTTTTGAATTTCTGGGGAATACTACTAAGTATGCGATTTACAAAAGGAAACACCTTTGCAGTGTAATTAAGGTTATGAATAAGGTGAGCTTGGGATATCTCGAGAGTTATGTTTGGGAGCAATTGAGATTCTCCAATTTTGATTGCGGATTTTGATTAGTAATGAAGATAATGAGGGAATGATTCGGTTCGAGGGGTGGTGTTATCGTAGGCATTATTTAAGGTTACCTTGTAGTGGGGTAGATTGGACAATTGAGGAATTTGAGAAATGGCGGAACTATCGTATCCGTAGCTATTTGGTCTTTCGGGTAAGTCTCGTTAAAATTCGGGTCGAATTTTCTTTAAGGGGGAGTGAATGTCACGACCCGAAATCTAGGCTCTATTTTATTAGTAATAAATAATTATTATTTATTTATTTGCTTATTTATTTATTTAAATTATTATTTATTTAAATATTTTTGTGTGCATTTTATGTTCATCATAATTATGCCTAGCATTTTATTTGGGTCATTTGTGCTAGAGTAGAAGTGTTGAGTCTTATTTGTTAGTGGGGAGTTTATTTGAAAAGGTAGTATTAGGGGGAGGGGCCTATGTGTAAGTTATGAAATCATTTCTCCTTATTCCCTCCCTACTCTCCTCCCTCACCTCCCTCACTCACACTCCCTCCATCTCCAGCAAACTCTCTCTCTCTCTCTCTCCTTGTGGGTAAGTTTCTTTCTCTTTCCTTCTCTCTTAATTTTCTTCATCTTCTTCTTGTTACCTCTCATTTCTTAAAACATGAACCTTGTTTAGATCGTCGATAGGATCGCGTAGAACCAAAAAGAATTGAATTCCGTCAACTTTGAGATTTATCAAGTAAGTTACTTTTCCCCCATTTTGATGCTAAAATGTTCATATCATGTTTAGATAATGTTTGATGTGTTATATTTGAAGTTTGGTTGGGTTTTGAATTTATTGAGAATTTATTTTGGGTTTTGATCAAAAATGGTGAAATCTTGAATGTTGGGTTTGATTCTTGATTTTGGTTGTTAAATGTTGTTGTATGAGTCTTTTTAGACTTATTAGTTGTTTTGGTACATTAGTATGCTAGTTAGAAGGTTGGATTTTGGTTGGAATGTGTTTTGGGTTGAAAATGGAAGAACCCATGTTGTTCTTCCCGATTTCTGGCAATTCAGAAGATTGGGCGGCCGCACAAAAATGTCTGGGCGACCGTACATCTATCTGAAAGCTTTTGTTCTTGTTTTGAAGGATTTTGGGCGACCGCACAATCCCTTTTGGGCGGCCGCACAAAACTCCTGAAAGTTTACATTTGTTAATTTTGCGTGATTGAAGAATGCGTTTTGATCCAAACCTTGGGTGTCCTTCTAGTTGACCTTAGTGAACATTGTAGTACACTCTAGTGATAGAATTGGGTCCCTTATGATCAAGTTGTGTTTGAAATTAATTAAGTGTTAATCGGGATTTTGGGACACCTTATTGAGGTATTGTTGGTTTGACTTATCTTTGTGATGATTATTTGGTATATGTTTGGGCATCTTAAGATGTGTTCGTGATTGTTCCAATCGAATTGATTTTCGAGTAAGACTTGGCCTAGGTTTTAGGCGATGTCCTATAGTACTTAGAGGGTTGTTATTGAACACTAAAATGTAGGGTTTAGTCCGGTCGTGATCATGTTCTAATAAGGGTAACCTTTTGGGATTCGTTTGGGGCATTTAGAGTTGGTTCGTTATGGACGGAGGTAAAGCGTGAATTGGCGAGTGGTTACTTACGGTTTGATTAACCTTAAGGTGTATTCATTCTGATTTCCTACTTTGGAATTCCAGGTGTAAGAGATGGTTGAGTTCATGGTTCTAGTATATCTTTATGAGTAAATGTCTAGGGTCATTTTGGTAATAGTCATTGTGCTAATTGTGAGCGACCGTTTGGGTTGTGCTCTTTATGATTAACTTGTGGGTATCATATTTAGGAGGTATTTGGTACGTGCCTTATCTTGGAATCATTATGTTTTAATGGTCAATGTTGTTGGACTCTTTTATGAGAAACTCCTTGTGCTATTGTTGTTGAACTCTTCTTGAGTAATCGTTTGCATCTTTTATGGTGATTAATTGGTATGATTCCCTACTTTGGAATCAATGGTTGTTTATTGGGCTAGTATTTTATTACTTAGCCTTTACTTGAAAGTCCAGCTGGTATTTTGTGTGTGTTTGGGCGATGCGAAACATTATGATGGCACAGCCAAGTCCATTGTGATGTTGACCATTGTTTTGCCCCATTATTACCCTCCTCCAGATTGGCCTTGGATGTGAGAAGAGCTAGCTCCTTTGTGTGCATTTTAGCTTCTTGGAGCATGACTTTGTGGCATGTCTCCCGTCCCTTGTGACACTTCATTGGTTATTGGTTCCGGTACCGGGGGTTTTCTCTTCGGCTTTCATGCTATTATGAAGATGTTGATGGTTGATTATTGAAGCTGCGCAGCGACCTTTATTTGGTTCTTCAGTTGGGTGAAACATTGGCTATGTATCCACTTATGAGTGTTTATTTCAGCTTTATGTGTTGCATGATGAGCTGGTCGTTATTTCCAACCGGTATGGGACGGTTGGCGATAGGGAGCCTCTCATTTATTGTTATATGTTTATTTATATGATTGATTATTGGATGTTACCGTTCGTCAGCATGTCACTTATTATTCCGCTGCTATCTGTCTTATGTTAATTGCTATTGGTCATTGCATATTAGCATGTCATGTAGTTGCATTAGTAACTTACTGAGATTTTATCTCACCCCGTTTATTTCCATCTTTGTTTTTCCTTAACCCCCCCCCAGGAGGAAAAGGATTAGGATTCGCGGATCGAGGAGGACGTCGAGAGGTTTGAGATTTTGGGGCAGGTTGTTATGGATCGGTTTACATTATTTAAATGTATAACCTTTTGGGGATAGTTTTACCATTATTGACGTCATTAAGAACTGTATATTTTATTCCTTTGGGTATAAGCTGTGGAGCTTATGTTGGATGTACCTTGTTGATTTAAACTTGGATTTGTAAAACCTTGTGTTATCATCCTTTAGTTCAAAATGGAATTTTTAACTTCTATATTTTAGAGTTTTGGTGTTAAGTCGACGTCCGGATCGCGGTCTCGGGCCCGCGGGGTTCGGGGTCGCGACACTAACGGAATCAGTTAGGAACTTAACCGAAGTAACAGAAATCAACAAAAATAAGTTAAATAAAAATACTTTGTATGCAATCGGGGTGAGAGGTCCAAGGCGGGGTGTCTACACCTACTGATTTCCTTACCTAATTAAACCTCTCCACCTCTAGACTTGGTCCCTAAGCAATCTAAACCTATAAATAAAGAGTCTCTCAAACCTAGACTCTGCTAATGGTTCCTAATCATCCTAATAGAGGTTAACAACTCTCTAATCAGTCCCTCTCTCAAGAATCCCGTGTTTCCTCTCCCCTCACACCAAAACACCATCAAAAACTCATCTTTGCAAGACACAAACATCACAAAACTCTTGGATCATCAAGTCCTTAGTCAAGGCCATCAATTGGAATCTCAAGAACGCTTTAGGTAAACTCCTACGCTTTTAATCTCTACTTCTCATCTACTTCTTTGTTTTAGAGTAGTGTAATCCCATCAAAAGGATCAGCCTAGAGCCTCTCCAATCCATGGAGATGGTCTCGAAGCACATGATCCGATATCCCAATAATTAAGAAACTAATTATTGGATTTATTTGTTTTAATTGTTTATTTTCTATTTGATTAAAAACACTAAAGCAAGACCAATCCTAGATTGGGTGCTCTTTGACCTTCCCAATCCATAACTTAACCCCCGAACTCAAGAATCTCACTGTCCGTGTTCCGTTCAACAACATGGTGGCGACTCTCAAATCAAAAAGAAAAGCGAGGATCTTCTCGGACGCAAATAGTGGAGACTCTGTTGGGGATAATTTAAGTGGGTTAGACTTGCGTACAAATTAGGTGTTTTTAGTCTTTTAATTTTTTACAAAAAAAAACTGCTCTGTTCTGCCTTTTTTCTAAAATTTTCGTGACTATTTCTGTTCTGTCTTGAATCTGGGCTTCAAAAGAGATGTCTCGTACGAGGCATCCCGTTTAAAGCCGCCAAACAAGTTGCTGCAGATTTGAAGAAATTGAGATTAAGGTTGTTAATCATTGCCTAACTATTAACCAATATTACACCTTTTCCTTTTAATCATTAGGTAATCATTAGCAATCATAGTCACATGAAAAAAAATGGGGCTGTTTTAAAAAAAAATTATAGATTGGTCCCTGCACTTCAAAACTGCAGAATAGTCCATGTGTTCCAAAAAATTCCAGAACAGTCTGAGATTTTCAAAAATTCCAGATCAGTCCCTGGATTAAAAAAATAATACTTTTCTTTGCTTGTTTTACTCCTTCCCCATATGTGTAATAAATGATTTATGTCATATACATGTATTGTTTTTGCGCTAACATCTCTTATAGGGGCTATGAAAAATTTAAGGATGAGTATTTACTCATTCTTGAGTTTATTTTGCACTCTTTAATGGGTAATACAAGCACTGTGAATATTTTTATCCCTCTCTCATCTATGTGGCCTTACTTGCTATGTGCTCCATACTCTCTTCTCAAAAATCTTTCCAAACTTGAACTACGTTGACCTGAGTCTCTCTTTCTTTTTCTGATGATCGAGGGAAACGTAGGCAACCACTTTGGTCATGTCAATCTTTTACTTGCTTTCAAAAAAAACTCTCTATTTTCACCTTGACATCTAGAACTTGACTCTCACACATGTGCACGCATGTAGATTAATTTCATTGTATACCCTATAGACTTGGGTCCCAATCGGAGGAAGGATGTCGGTCAGCATTTCCTTGCCGGTCTCTCCAAAGATGGTGAACCCACTCCATGCCACGCTCCTACGATCGTGCCCATGTGGAGCCTTAGCCGTAAGCCATGTATCAACCCCATGCATACATAATATTCAGTAGACACTCCTTGTGACCGGTCGGTTTGATTTTTAGGAATGTTTTAATCTTTGCCCAAGATAACGCTTTTCATACAATCTATAATCCTCCCTTCATGAATTCTTGACGAATGTCCATTCGGAAAACTGTTGAACAAAGGATTGCGATGGTGAAATGAGAATTTTTCTACGTGGATTCGAGTCTAGTCTCTTTCACTGTCAATATTCTGCGTTCAACAAAGTCCCTTTCGGTTGTCCCTTACAAGAATTCATAAGGTTTTATTGCATAAACGGCGTTTTTTAACAAAGTGCAAAACAATTACAAAATCGCTTAGGTTTGGCTAAATTGAATGGTGGATTCCGATGAGAATATGGGATCCTTGCCCAAATTTTCCGTTTGGGAGAGTGCAATACAGGTGAAAAACAAGGGGCTCATATTCTAGGGTGACAGAATCCACTATTCCAGGATATTAGATAGAAACCCCCCAAAACGGATTAAGTTCCGTCCGACCAAAAATTAGGATTAAAAACTGAAATTCTGTGTTCTGTGCTGGATGCCTCATACGAGACATCCTTGTCTCGTACGAGACATATTTTTCTATCCGTGTCAGTTTCTGTGTTGTGCTTATTTGGTCAACCTACACTCACTCCTAAGCCTATACACCTCATAAAGCCGATTTGTTGGGACCTTAATCTGGGTTTAACGCAATCTCTATACCGTTAGGTCCGTCCGAATCACAACAAGATCGTTCCAAACTCACCTGACACCATGACTGGAAGAAACGACACCAATATTGATGCTCTCAAAGATGCCCAAGCTAAAATATTAGAGGCCGCCAAGTAACTAGATGAGAAGCAAGCTCACATAGACGCCTTAATTGCTGAGCTCCATGCATTGAATGTAAAGAAGGCTAAGAAACAAAAGCAGAAGGATTATGAATCCCCCGCCTCCTCCGAAGACGAGGCATCCTCTAGAAAGAAAGACAAGAAGTCTAAGAAGAAGCACTACGAGTCCGAATATTCTTCATCCTCTTCCTCCTCCGATGACGAGGGACATGTCTCTAAGACTACCAAGTCCAAGAAAGAAGGTAGTGGTGAAAACAAAAAGCTTGATGCTCCTGTGACCATGAATTACCTTGAAAAGAAACTTGCCTCACTTGACACTCCAAAGGGATCATTCACTCCTTTTGATCTGGATTCTCTCTGATAATCCATCACCAAGATTCCACGCAAGTATAAGACTCCCGATGTGGCAAAGTTCAATGGCACCACTGTGAATACCCCTTTCCGTCATACGGGCGACACACGGGAAGTCTTTCTTTTATTTATCTTTATTTTATCTTTTCTATGGGATTAGGATATTCAAGTTGGCATTTAAATTTATTAAGAGTCGCCATGTTGTTTTTATCGAGCTAAAACATTGAGAAAAGCTAACAGAGAGGGTTCAGGGGTCAAGTTACGACAAGAGAAGAATATCAAGTTATCACTCCTATCGCCCGAGCAGTCGGACTTTCTATCATGATGAATGTGTTAGTTGTGTGTTAGTGATTAAGACTGGATCCGAAGATTGCCTACGTTCCTCTCATTTGAGAAGCTCAGGTCAGCGTAGTTCGCATATAATCAGAATAGGGAGAAGAAGCGGGATCATGCATAATGAAGGGGGAGGAGAAAGAATCATACAAGATGATCACATCCTAGAATTTGAGAAGCTCAGGTCAGCGTAGTTCGCACATAATCGGAATAGGGAGAAGAAGAAGGATCATGCATAATGAAGGGGGGAGAAAGAATCATACACGATGATTACATCCTAGAATAATGATTGTGCCATTGATAAGATCAATGTTCATTCATCATATTCATCCTTGGAGAATTACTGATCATGGGAGTAATTACCCAAAGTTTAGGGTTTAGAAGTAGTTCCTAGATCTCGTTGATCATCATCGGCTATGCATTATGAACAGGGATTAAAACATTAGATCTAGCATGTTATGCATGGGATAAGCCGTAGATCTAGCATAATAATAAGAATATCATGAACATGAATGAATGAACACATAAACATGAAGATCGCTACCCTAGTCATAAAGCACATTATGCATTCTAGCAAGAACATGAAGAACACGTTATGAATCATATGAATATAGGCGTATAAACATAATGAAACTAGCATAAATTAGATCTAAACTAAGAAAACATGACAAATTCTCACCAATCTTGACAAGAACGAAGTCGAATCTCTAGCACGGATTCGCCGGACCTTCGGGATTGATAGAAAGGCTTAGAGAGAGAGTTCTGCCGTCAGTTTTGGCTGTAGAACTCGGGGAAGAGAATTGTGTGTCGAAATTATGAACTGAGGTCACCTATTTATAAGAAAAGTTGACCTGGAGGAAGTGGCCGCCCGGCCGGAAGAGTGGCCGCCCAGCCGATCCTGGGGATTGACACGGTTTTTGAGGCTCATCCATCTGGACTCTGGAGGATGATTAGATAACGTATATCTTCGATCCCTCATCCGATCAATCGAAAACATCTTCTTATCTGGCTTTTTCAGGAAATTCCGGATAAGTCCTGCGCAGCTCATAAATACCTGGGTGGTCCCTGTGAGTTCTAGAATGCCTAATAACTCATTTTCAGGTTGGGTACTAACAGTAGCCCCTCGGCGACGTTTCTTGCAAGGCATGTAGGGTCGTCGATTAAGAAAGGAACCGATCTGAAACATGAGTTTCAAATCGAGGGAGAAGTGGTAAGAGAGTGACCAGGTTGGTCGGGTGGCTGAACCTATTGTAAGGCTACCTACGTATCCAACTGGAATCAAGCCATTCGTTGTTCGAGACCTGCGGAGAAAGAAACGAGACACCGTCTTTCACTGGGAATAGTCGAGCATTCGTCGGACAATAAAGTCGTTGCAGATAGACTCTACTAGGGAAAAGAAAGAAGGCCATACGCACGATATGACAACAAGTTTTTTAAGAATCGAGAACAGAAATAGGGATGGATTCAAACTTCCTATAGAGAGCGCGTAATCGATTTAAAGATTGATTTGGAAGATTAGGACTTACGGAGGTTCCGACCTTCAATTTATAATCTTTAGGGTTTAAGGAGGTTTCCGACCTTTTAATTATAGATTGATTTTAAGTATTAGGGCTTACGGAGGTTCCAACCTTCAATTTATAATCTTTAGGGTTTAAGGAGGTTTTCGACCTTTTAATTATAGATTGATTTGGAATTTTTATAGAGGATTTCCTGACCCAATTGGTAGTAATTTTTATAGAGGTCTTCTGAACCCAATTGGTAGTAATTTTTATAGAGGTCTTTCGGACCCAATTGGTTAATTTTTATAGAGGTCTTCCGGACCCAATTGGTAGTCATTTTTATAGATGTCTTCCAGTCCCAATTGGTTAATTTTTATAGAGGTCTTCCAGAACCAATTGGTAGTAATTTTTATAGAGGTCTTTCGGACCCAATTGGTAGTAATTTTTATAGAGGTCTTCCGGACCCAATTGGTTAATTTTTATAGAGGTCTTCCAGACCCAATTGGTAGTAATTTTTATAGAGGTCTTCCGGACCCAATTGGTTAATTTTTATAGAGGTCTTCCGGACCTAATTGGCTAATTTTTTGTCAAATTCTGGTTAAATTTGACTAAGGGGCCAATTTTTTGATTAAAAATAAGTCGAGGGGCTAAATTGTGAAAAAATAAATCGGGGGAATAACTGGCCGCGTGGCCAGTCCTTCTGATTGGCTGGACCTTGTTGACGAGGATCACGGATGGGCGCGCGAGATGGAGGGCTGAGATTGTGCCACGTCGCCTAGAGACACTGGCCGCGCGGCTAGTCCCGTCGCTGGACAGACCCTACAAACAGCCGCCGGCTGTTGCTTTCATCCTTACTTTTCTTCACAATTCTGCTGGGGAAAGAGAGAGGAAAAGAGATATTTTGAGGTATTTCTGCTATTATTGAGATGGATTTCAATTATATATTTGGCGCAGAGCAGCCTTATGAGCAAGGCGAAGGTGCGGGACAGCAGTTTGAGCAAGGTGAAGGCGCGGACCCGCCTCAACAAGAGGGGCAACATCAACTACGAGCGAGGATGGCTTCTCGCAACTTCCGTCCCGATGAATGGCATTTCACGGTGGGACAACACTTTGACTTGTACGCGGGCACCGACAAACATTGGTCTGGCGGGAGACTGATGGAGACGAATGAGGTACCGATCTCGCTTTATTGCTTTTGGGTATTTTTATGTTTTTTATTTCATACTTGTTGTATTATTTTAAGACTGCGTTAAATTCAATTAATTGTTCGTGATTATTTAATTTTCTTGGGATTGTTGATTATTTTGGGGACGGCAAATACATGCGCAAGTAGATGAAATAAAGCATGTGCACTTTAATTTATAGCACATAATAATTTATATTGCTAGTTGGGTAACATACCTTTGCTATGTTTACCTGTAGAGAATGAAACCTCGCGGGTCTACGAGGGCGGTGGCAGAGATATGGAGGAGACTGCCGCCGTGTGGTGCGGTGAAGGAGAGAATATGAGCTCTGGGATTCGGTCCATTTTTTGACGCTGTACAGGCTGTAGAGGGGACCCAGAAGGTGATGGGTCTTATTGAGGCGATGAGGGAGTATTGGTGGGACACCACCCACACATTCCATTTTAGTTGGGGAGAGGTGACTGTTACTCCGACCGACTTCACTGCTATTACTGGGCTCATGTTCACAGATGTGGAGCTACCTTTTGATGAGTCCTTGTCTGCGGACCCATACTGTCAGGTGGATTTGATCGGGATGCCGTTGGGCAAGGGTGTGAAGGGAAACGGCTTTGAGGCGGGTCGTTTGAGGACCTTGGTGGAGGAGGCTATCCAGGATTATGTTGAGGGTATCAGCGATATTGACTGCCTGGTGCGGGCCATCTTGTGGTATAGTTTGTCACAGACCTTGTTCCCGAGTGCTGGGACCTTTTGTCGGTTTTCTCTGTTGGGTGCTCTAGCTGATTTGGAGCAGGCGAGCTAGGTTCCTTGGGGCGGAGCCGAGCTGGCGGAGATGTACCGGGCCCTGGATGTCTGCTCGAGGTCCAGTACCTCGTCTTTCGACTGCTTCCAGTTTGCCTTCGAGGTATGTCTCTGACTCTTCTATTATTTTATGTCCGTCTTTTGTTTTAGAACTACTTTTGAACTGAAATGCTGCTTTTCTCTATAGGTGTGGGTCTATGAGCTGTTCCATATTGCTCCTTTTGGCGTGTAGGGGGGTCAAGGAAGTCCCGGTTATGAGGTTCTGGGCAAAGAGCAACCGGTTGGAGGGCCGCGGCAAGGCCAGGAAGACTCCTGATCTGGGGATTTTTACTACAAAGTTGAGTGGTCCGCTGCATGAGGACTTTCAGCTCTTCCCTTGGTCGGATCAGGTGCTGGCAGGGGTCGGTCAGGCTCAAGTGTTTACTACTTCCCGCTTCTTCTTGACGGGGTTGACTGGGGACGCCATGTATCTTTGCGAGAGAGTCTGCAGGCAGCATAGCAGACATCCTATGTTTTGGGCCCCGAGTGAGCCTCCGAGGGACATGATGTATCCGGCTAGGCTTCGGAGGAGTGGTGACTACCGGGTGAGGACTTCGGCCTATTTGTATCAGAGTGGGGCTGATTATGTGTGGTTTGTGGAGCACGTGCTGTTGAGTCCGTAGGTTTTGGCGAGGAGGCAGGCTGGTGCCTATCCGGCTAGCTCGAGTAGAGGATCTAGATATGGTATGGACATGCCGTGATTCCCGGACAGTATTCGAATGCAGCGGGGTGGTACCGAGGTGGATTTCGATCTGACTCCAACTGACTCGGGAGGACTATATACGCTCTGTCCGTCAGGGCAATATTTTTGAGATGCTATTCCGGAGCTTGGCCGCTGCTTGTACCTGTTGTAAGGAGGACGTGGTGTTACCGCAGCGGAGGGAGAGGTCTCCTGTGGAGGCTGCTCATCCATCTCGTGTCCGTCGGAGATCTACTAGAGGTAGGGGCTCAGGAGCCGGTGGGTCTCATTATGTGCAGCAGCGGGGCCGTGGTGACGATGATGATAGTGATGATGAGGAGGAGGATGTTGATATCGAGGATTCTTACTCGGACTAGATGTAGTCCCTTTATTTCTTACATTTTGTTATAGAGAGAGGAGAGGAACAGACAAACTAATATTTATGCACAATACTTTTATTTGCTTTTTGGTATGTAATTAATTGGCATTTTTTTATTTACATGTTTTTATATTTAGTACAATGCATGAGCCTTAAGGGTAAAATAGGGATTGCACACTGTTGGGCATTTCTGCCCTCTTTATCGGACCTCTTTTGTGGTTTGGAACCTTCAATATGTCTGAGGTGGGTCCATTCCGGCGTTTGTCGGGGACGGACTTGCGATCTGTCTGAACTAGCTTATGTGGCCGCGTGGCCAACCATAGGGAAGGACTGGACGTGCGGCTAATCCCTGGTCTGACACAATTTTTGTCAGATTTTTCTTTGTACGATCAGGACTTGAACTCCCTACTCTATTTAATCAGTAGTCTCGCAGAGAGACGAGGCACACAGCAGTTTTTCTTCTTTTTGCTCTAGATTTCAATCCTTCCACGCCTTTCTAATGGATAAACACCCTAGGATTTCTAAGGAGAGACAATGTTACTTCATCAAAAGTTTGAAGATATGGGTTGGGAAGCTTTCGAGGACAACCCGTGCAAACTTTGATAGGAGATTCAGAATTAAGTGTATTTGGTCCTTGTATAGGGTTAAGTCTTATGAAAACCTGATCCGTGCTGCTGTCAAATTCTGGGACAGTGAGAATCATGTCTTCAATTTTTCTTACAATGAAATCACTCCCACGTATGAAGACTTTATGGATCTCTGTGGTGCGAGTGCGACGGATAGGGTAGCCATGCCGCAGTATCAAGTGCCTATAGAACTTCGGGTTTCCCAACCATTGAGGATTTCCATTGAAGATGCTAGGGGCTTGTTGTTGGATGGTGATGTCAACCTCTGTGGGCTTCCCTTTAGGTTTATTAATAGCACGGTGGAGTCTGACACGGCCTTGGATTGTCTGGCACTTTGTCTATTTGCCTCAGTATTATTTCCACCTTACGTAGGAGTCGCTACCATGGGTTGTCTTGACATGGTGGATCAGGCTCAAGCCAATCGCAGTATTGTCCTTTGCTTGCTTGGGGAGACTTTGCATGGTATTGGAGAGTTGGCCTCGGGAACTCGAAAGATGACCAGAGGAAGTACCCGACTGTTAACCTTGTGGTTGCAGGAGAGACTTCGAGTCTTGGAGGAACCTGTTGGACCAGTATCACCTTGGGTTTGCCAGAGTAGGCGCATAAAGCAGCGATTTGCGGGGATGGCCCGTTCTGCATGGGTGACATATATGGCACAGATGAGTAAGACTCAGATCAAATGGATGGTACCTCATTGGGGGGTTATCAGAGCACGGTGGACTCAGAGCGGTCTCTGCATGATTCGGGTCCCTTCCTTTGATGAGACTACTTATTACATAGCATTCTCTGCATACAGCGACCACATGACATACTTTTGTCTCGAGAATACTTGGACTGGTACCAGACGACTCTATGGAATATGGGACAGACTCTGAGAAGATTGAGACGTAGGGTAGTAGTCCCTTATGTCTCGAGCAGACGCTTGAGGGAGGACGAGAATGTGCACCGGGAGGTGGAAACCGAGTTGGCTCAGCTGGCACCTACTGAGAGAAAAGAAAGAGAGAAGGCCCAAGTGGGGTGACTTAGTTGAGGAAGGATTTTTTTGTGGATCCTACTAGATAGGCTTGACGCGGACAAAGAGACAAGAAGTCGAAGGAAGAAGAAGAGGAAGATGAGGAGGAGAGAAAGTGACTCCGAGTATCCAACCACAGTCGTTGCAGACACATAGTTTAGATTTTAGTTTGTTTTAGTTTCTTTAAATTTCATAGCAGGTTATTTATTCGCAGGTTCTTCCGAGCTTAGACTCATCAAATAAATGTTAACGTGTATTGACTTGTGGAAATATATATTTCGCTTTAGTAATAAACAGATTGTTTGCTTTATTTGAAATTTGCTCAAACCAGATTTGGATTTTTATTTATTTTTGAGACCGCGCCATTGAAGGCTGCCTACGTTCCCCTTTTATAAGTAGGGCTAAGGGGCTCAGGTCACCGTAGTTCATTTCTGATTGTAGAAAGGGAAGATAGAAGGGGGGAAGTAAAGGGAGTAATAATATATTTTTTATTTTTATTTTTTTTTACACGGGGGGATGGCCGTTACAAAAAACCGTTGATGGAGAGTAGGACTGCTGATGGACAGAGACCGTAGTGATTAGTTGTAGTAGTAGTGGAGATTGTAGACCTTGACTGGGAGGAGGTCATCGATGTCCGCGTAGACCCAATCTTTGTTCTATTTGGTTAAACGACCTGTCTCGATGAGTAGTCGGACCTCTTCTTTCAACTCTTGACAGTCGTCTGTACTATGCCCTTCATTCTGGTGGTAGGAACAAATTTTGTTCGGTTCGGAAATCTGTAGTGTCGGAGTAAGACCACATTCTTGCATCGGTTGTAGTTTACCCATTTTCTTCAGTGCTTTGAACATGAGGCCCAACGGTAAATCCGAACTTGTGCAATGTCGGAAAATGATGGGGGCTCCAATCTGTGACTCCAGCCTCCCGTGCGTCGGTCGTAAGGACGTGGTATTCGCTAAGTGGCTCTATAATTGAGTTATATCCAACTCGCACTTCTGATTCCATACTTCTTCTGAGCAATTCTGTAATTCTTTGAGGAGCGGGTCCCCTGCTGTTGTGAGGCCGTTGATGTAGCATAGTGGACCTATGAGTTTGGTCCTTTCATTCTCTTGACAAGGGGGTGACATTGTTATTAAATCTCTAACTTTCTCGGGGTCGGCTTCGAATTTCTGTCCCAATCTGTGCGCTAGAGCTTTTGTCTGAATAGTACCAAATCTACATTTTGACGGATCTAGGAGAATTTTCTGACTTCTCAGAATGTTGAAGAGTTTCCGTAGGTCCTCGATGTGTCGGCCGTAGGGTCTCTTAGAGTGCAACACTAGGTCGTCTAGGTAGACGTCTGTATATGATGGTGACTCTCTTGGCATGTGGTAAGAGATACCAATGCCTTTCCACTCTAGGAACCTGTTGGCGTGACAATAACTGCCCCATGGCGTGTGAAAGAGCATCTTCTCGTCTGTTCGTACTGCGGCGGGTATCTGATTTTTACCGGCGAAACCTTCGAGGAATGATCGGACATCTCTGTCTTCGGTGGCTTCTAACAGTGCGTTTAAGTCAAACGGCAGGAATTTGCATTTGGGGCTCAATTCATTGAGACTCCTGATGTCTATGTGAACCGTTACCTTCTTTTTGTACTTCTCTGCAGAGATGATGTCGAGTAACCACCTTGGCCAGTATACGAACTTGATGAAGTCTCTCTGTAGCAGTTTTTCGATTTCCATGGCCATTCGAGGTGACCAATCGGGCTTGACTGGAAGCATTGCTTGCTTTAATGACCCAATGTCTGGCATTTCCATCTGTTCCCATTCTCTGTCCGGCGAGTCGTCACAGGACCATGCAAATATGTCTTCATATTCTTTGAGTAGTTTGATCAGTGCTTCTCGCTCTTCGTCTTGAAAGAAGCTCCCAATATAAATCCACTTCGGCTTGTCTTGTCTTCCCAGATTCACACATGTTAACACCTCATCGGCAGCTTGGGCTCGGCTTTCCCTTTGATTCATAACCTGCTCTGAGATTTCTCGGATGTATTTGTCATTTAGTTCGTTTGTGTCTGCCTCTTTTAATGAATCGTTATTAACTATTTGTGTATTATTGTATTGATTAGTTAATTTATCATTTATAAGAGTGGCTATAGCGGGATACTCGGAAAGATCGAGACTTTCGATTAATGCACGAGGAAAGACAGTGTTTGCGATTACATTATAGTCTTTTGACTTGAGGTCATTAGACTTGGACGGAGACACGAACTCATAAGTGAGAAAAGGGAACCTAACTGACTTAGGGGAAATTGACTCTCTAGGGGTGAGTTTGCCAGCTCCAGATTTTCAATAGCAGTAGTCCCTGGTCCATATTCGATAACAGCCACAATATCATCTCCGAGGCTTAGGTGTCGGAAAAAATCTTGGCCGTCCCATGGCTCTGTTTCCTTAGCTTCGCCGACCAATGGTTCATCGAGTGACACAAATTCAGTATCGTAAGTTAGGTCTTTGTTTATTTTGATGCAGTACTCATTCTGGATGGTAGTAACTCTGCCAACAGTCTTTCGAGGTTCCATATACCTTAGCTCTAGATTGGCCCGGTCTAACTCTACATCTCTGAAGATTTCAAAACCATTTTGTAGTTTTTCGTTGTGGTCAAACCACGGCTCTGCGAACTTGAAGTTTGAGTATTCTTCCCCTTCTTTCACATAGTAACTATTGAGGGAAAGGTGGTACGGTTTCATATCCGACTTCTTGTAAGGGAGTTGCTTTTTCTTGAGTATCTCTATTTGGCTCTGCTCTGCCTTGTCGGTGGGAGTAAGTATGTACCCTAGCCCAAATAGACCTCTGTGGTCTGCTTCTTCAGTCAAGTGTGTGGGACCTTGTAAGCTCTTACCTAGCCCCAGCCCCGGTATAAAGCCCATGTTTCGAAGTATCTTGTAGACAGGGTGTACTTTATCGGAGGTTCTGGTAAGGTCATTATCGCATAACTGAGCTTGTGCCACTATCTCGAACCCACTAAATAGTCGACGATCCTCTTCATGTTGAATCTATAATACTGGTACACCCTTTATGTCGGTGCCTTGTGCCGTTACTAGGTCGCTATAAATAACTGTCACCTCATTCCCTGATTGGAACTTAACACACTGATGTAAGGAGGATGGAACAGCATTGGACTTGTGGAGCCAGGGGCGTCCTAGTAAGATAGTGAAAGATGACGGTATGTCAATCACTTGGAAATCTGTAGACAGAGTTTGTGTCCCCACGGAGATGGGCAGCGTAACAATTCCCAACACTGATCTGCATGTGGATTCATAGGCCTTGATTGTCTTCTTGGAGGGCTTTAGAGTGGTTGCATCTGTACCCACCACATCCATCATCCGTGACGGCAGTACATTGATGGCAGATCCATTGTCCACAAAGGCTCGAGGAATTTTCTTCCAACTGATCTCGACCGTAATGTGCAGAGGTTCGTTATGATCAATGCCAAACGGCTGTTCATCAAGCTCTGAGAAGGTGATGATATTCCTGAAGTGAATGTTGCCGATCATTTGTGTGACATTCTCGGGAGTTGTGTCTGATGGGACCATAGTAGTGGCCAAGTTCTTCTCGAGAATTTGCCGGTGAGATAGAGATGAAGTGGGTAGAGACCACAGAGAGATGTGAGCTTGTGTTTGCTTAAGCTGCGTGAGGATGGGATCCTCTTTCTCGGGGTTTAACGATTCTGACTCCTTATTGAAAGCCTTTTTTGTACCCCTGGGGTCTGACTGATAGATCTGTCTGGACCTTATGAGTAGGTTGATTTCTGCTCGCATGTCGTATGGTGACTGTGGCATTTTGGCGGATTCTGCAAAGATTTTGACTATAGATAGTGGTGGAGATTTAAGTGGACCGGAGTCGCAATCTTCTAAGAGAGAAGCTTCTAGAGACAAAGAATGACTATCATTAATAAACTTTGAAGTACAGCCTATCTCATCATCACTACAAAACTCAGAGTCTACCACAATAGTTTCGGCTAGATCACCAATGTTTGTTGCTATACTATTTTCATCTAAAGAGAGCCTAGGGTCTTCGAGAGAACCCTTATTGATTAAACTTTGAATTGACTTTTTTAATGCAGTGCACTCTTCGGTGGTGTGACCAGTAATCTGGTGGTAGTCGTAGAACTTCTCTGGATCATCGGAGAATGGTGTGCAGTAGTTTTCAGGCCTCTCAAGTAAGCCCCTTACTAATAGTTGCTCGAGCATGCCGGTCATGGTGATCCCTAGCTTCCCAAAGGTGTCAGCCAATTCTGAGACATCCATCCGTTTTTCTTCTTCAATCTTGGCTAGAATCTCTCATGGATTGGTTAGCACTTGGTCATTGATAAACTTCTGTAATGCACGCTTTAGCTGTGAGCATTCATTGGTGGTATGTCCGGTGATGTTGTGGAAGTTGCAGAACTTCGTCGAATCACTGTTCGGATGAGACTCGTAGCCTTTTAACGGATTAAGCAGCCCCATTCTTGATAAACCATGGAACAAGGTGTTTATATCCAACTGTAGTTGCTTGAAGGCTTCGACCATTTCTAAGATGCTAGTATCATCTTTAGTTATTTCCACCATACTGACATCCATGGCGATAATGGGTCAGCAATGATACTGTCCTTGATGAGCTTCTGCACGACTTGCTTGATGGTGAAGCACTCGTTGTTGGTGTGTCCGGACACTCTATGGTAGTAGCAAAACTTGGACATGTCACATCCATTCTTGGGCCATTGGACTCCGCGTTCCATAGGGGTTATCAACCTGATCTTGACTAGTCCTCCGAATAAAGCATTCATGTCTAGCCCCAGTTCGTCGAAGGCATCCACCATCTCGAGAATGCCAATGTCGCCTCCGATGACCTTAACCATGTTAACACCACCATTATTAGGGAGCGGGTTTGCTATGGTGTTCGGACCTTTAGGCTTCTCAATCTTTCCATCGGCTATGAGCTTTTGGATGACGCGCTTGAGCAGTATGCAGTCGTCAGTGGTATGGCCAATGTAGTTATGGTACTTGCAAAACTTCTTTGCATCGAGGTTAGCCCTTTTAGTCAATGGTTCATACTCCCTCCGTCTCAAAATAGATGTCGTTTTGAGAGTAAAATTTTGTCTCAAAATACTTGTCGTTTCACTATTTTCAAAGCTTTTTTATTGCTCTATACCAATTATGCCCTTAATAATGATAGTGAACTATCTCTTACCTAACCATTTAATTAACTAGGTAGTTGAATTACTTTAGGGGTATTTGAGACTTCTTTACATGCATTAATAACATTTTTTAATATGTGTGAAACACTCCAAAACGACATCTATTTTGAGACGGAGGGAGTAATTCTCAAGCAACTTGATCAAACCTTTCTTTATCAATACTTCAAAGACTTTGCTAGTGGGCATGCCGAAGTCATCGAAATGATCTTCTTTCCAGGGAAAGCTGCTTGTCACCGCTTAGACATCGAAGGCGGAGTTGTCTTGAACCATATTCACTTGATCGGCCACTTCTTTAGCTTTAGGAGCGGCATTTGGCGGAGCTTTATAGCGGAATAAGGTATTTCCACTCTTAGCAGTTTCTTTAGTAACACCAGTAATCCCAGCTTCATGTCTGACCCCAGCGTCAACCATTTCCCGTAGATCGGGAAAGTAACCATTACCAATCACCACCCTAAGCTCGGGCAACAACACTTGCAGAAGGTTTTCTTTTGTTGCTTTGCCTTAGGAGGGTATTGAAATTCCGCTAGCTTGTGGTTCCACCTCTTGTAGAAGTCATAGATAGGCTCGCCGGGCCTCTGTATCGTGTTCTCTAAATTAGTACGGTTGACATGCTAATCTAGGTTCGACTGATACTTCTCGCAGAAAGTAGTGATGATTTGTTCCCACGTCTCTCGTTCGGAGGGATCCAAACTCAAAAACCAACGGAGAGCGATTCCGTCCAAAGTGGTGTGGAAGACTCGGGCCATTTGCTCGTTGGTACAGTTTCGAGCTCTCATGGCTAGCACATAACTATCGAGATGAGTCTTAGGACATGAATACCATGGAATGTAGAGACCTTTCAGCATCTTGAAGTCTCTAGGTAGAGCACCCACATTGCTTGGGTCAATGGTTTTGACAATCGGAGCGGCTTGCTTGGAGACTGTGTCGGATAGCTTGCGGATCTGTTCTTGCATGGCAACCACTAGAGGGTGATTGGAGAAGTCTGCGCTACCATAGGCTTGAGTAGCTGGAGGAGCAGTGGAGACTGTGGGCACGGCGGCACTGATACTCAATGGTAGTGAAGGCGGTGGCAACTTGGTAGAGGACAAGTAACTACCCATCAATTCTGGTGACGGCTCATATGGACCCTTGCTGGAGGTTTCCTTAGTACCAAAATCAGGAGGAGGAACCCTTTGGTAGTTAGGCACCTTGAGAGTGATAGCACCCTCGTTGGAAGGGTAGGTAGCAGGCACTATTTCGCCTTGGACGAAGACCACTTGTTCATTGTGGAAGCTAGTTTCCACACCTTTCTTCTTCATCTCAGTGTGAAGATGATCTTTGAGCTCTTGGTTGACCCTTTCTAGAGACTTGCTTCTATCCTTAAGTTTGGAAATCTGTAGCATGAGGTTGGTGAAGAAAGCATGGAGAGGTGGCGGAATATCCGAGGGATTGATACTGGCGACGATTTCTGGATCGGCAGAGTGGAGACATTAGGAGTAGAGACATTAGGAGTAGTAGGCTCTGATGATGGAGACTGAAGACTGAGCTTGCGGAAGGCTTGACCGTTGAAGACGACTACCGGAACGGACCCAAACTTGCTTCTCTGTAGAGGTAGGGGATGAGCGGTTTAGGATGGGACAAGGCTCATGCAATGTACTTTGTTATTTACAAAACAATGTATTATTAGTCCTAATGGTTGGAAGGGGTACCCCTTTTTGGGTTACTATCTACAAAATCTGGATCATTGGAGGTCATCACTACGTCTATAGACCCCTCGTTTTTCACCTGTATTGCACCTCCCAAACGGACAATTTGGGCGAGGGTCCTATAGGGCAAGAAACTTCCACCGACCTAATGGATCCTAGCGACTAACCCTTGTTTAAAGATATTTAACGTAACGTTTATGTTACTTCCATTAAGTTTTTAACGAGTTGAGATCCTTGTACAAAATATCACTCGGCTTACCATATGCACACCCTTCTAGGGAATTTCAGTTTTTGTGCTTTTTTTTCTCTCGAAGGATCTCGACTCATTAAAGACTTAACGGATGATGGCATGAACGACACGTTAATTGTCTATAAAGAAAAGCTAGTCAAACCAACCGGTTAACTTTGGAGTGTCCTAGACTCTGTGAGTGCATGGTTTAGAAATGAACAAGGGATTAACCTCGACTGCTTCACAAGTGAAAACAGTGAGTTTGATAGCCCGGGTGCCACGAAGATAGAGGCGACAGGATCACCAAAATTTGTGCACTCAGTGGAGTATCTAGTAGGGTGTGCAGTGTGACACGGACCTGGTGGTAGTGTACGGACAACAACTAGTTATTTTTTAGGGCGAAAACAGAAAGTTTTTTGTATTTACATGTATCCAATGCAAAACAGTTAGAAAGGGTACAATAGGAAATAGTTAAGATATTAACGCACTAAAGTACAAGGGAAGCAAATATGTACAGGAGATAAAGTACAGGGGGAAAAAAGAACAAGTAAGTACAATCATGATATTGACGAAAGTTTGAACCTCTATGCTTGAAGATGTTCAAGGCTAGTCCCCAGCAGAGTCGCCACTGTGAATACCCCTTTTCGTCATGCGGGCGACGCACGGAAGTCTTTCTTTTATTTATCTTTATTTTATCTTTTCTATGGGATTAGGATATTCAAATTGGCATTTAACTTTATTAAGAGTCGCCACGTTGTTTTTATCGAGCTAAAACATTGAGAAAAGCTAACAGAAAGGGTTCGGGGGTCAAGTTACGACAAGAGAAGAATATCAATTTATCACTCCTATCGCCCGAGCAGTCGGACTTTATATCATGATGAATGTGTTAGTAGTGTGTTAGTGATTGAGACCGGATCCGAAGATTGCCTACGTTCCTCTCATTTGAGAAGCTCAGGTCAGCGTAGTTCGCACATAATTGGAATAGGGAGAAGAAGCGGGATCATGCATAATGAAGGGGGAGGAGAAAGAATCATACAAGATGATCACATCCTAGAATAATGATTATACCATTGATAAGATCAATGTGCATTCATCATATTCATCATTGGAGAATTACTGATCATGGGAGAAATTACCTAAAGTTTAGGGTTTAGAAGTAGTTCCTAGATCTCGTTGATCATCATCGGCTATGCATTATGAACAGGGATTAAAACATTAGATCTAGCATGTTATGCATGGTATAAGCCGTAGATCTAGTATAATAATAAGAATATCATGAACATGTATGAATGAACACATAAACATGAAGATCGCTACCCTAGTCAAAGAGAACATTATGCATTCTAGCAAGAACATGAAGAACACGTTATGAATCATATGAATATAGGTGTATAAACATAATGAAACTAGCATAAATCAGATCTAAACTAAGAAAACATGACAAATTCTCACCAATCTTGACAAGAACGAAGTCGAATCTCTAGCGCGGATTCACCGGACATTCGGGATTGCTAGAAAGGCTTAGAGAGAGAGTTTTGCCGTCAGTTTTGGCTGTTGAACTCAGGGGAGAGAATTGTGTGTCCAAATTATGAACTGAGGTCACCTATTTATAAAAAAAATTGACCTGGAGGAAGTGGCCGCCCGGCCGGAAGAGTGGCCGCCCGGCCGATCCTGGGGATTGACACGGTTTTTGAGGCTCATCTATCTGGACTCTGGAGGATGATTTAGATAACGTTTATCTTCGATCCCTCATCCAATCAGTCGAGAACATCTTCTTATCTGGCCTTTTCGAGAAATTCCGGATAAGTCCTGCGCAGCTCGTAAATACCTGGGAGGTCCCTATGAGTTCTAGAATGCCTAATAACTCATTTTGAAGTTGGGTACTAACAACCACTTGTCCCCGAGCTCATGCTGAAACCTATACTTGGGCCATGTTACCAATGGGTGTTGATGACAACATTTTAGCCCAATCTTTTCCTCAAACCTTGGAGGGTGCTGCAAGAGATTGTATATGTCACTTCCGATATCCACTAGGCTTGATTGTTCAGAAGCATGTCGAGCCTTCCAAAAGCAATTTGAAGACAACTCCACCTATCTCCCTACTAGGAGAGATCTTGAGCAAACGAAGCAACATCCAAATGAGTCTTTTGCTGAATTTGCTAGAAGGTGGAGGCTCAAGCTTACAGAAATTGTCGAAAGACCTAGTCTTAAAGAACAAATCCACATCTTCCTCCAATGTCTCCGTGAGGAATTTCAAGATAAGCTTGCCGGTAATTACTTTCCTAGTTTTAATGAGCTCCACGAATCCGGAATAAGGATTGATGACCTCCTCAAGTCTAAAAGAAAGAGTAGTAGTTATCGCTACGAACACAAAAGTGCATCCAACAAAGAAGCCTCCATCAATGCCATAGCCTTCAACAACCAAGGAAAAGGCAACTACTCCACCATTCCCCCTCCCAAAAGAGAGAAAAAGGAAAGACACAACAACAAGCTAGAAGGGATCACCCAAGGAGAACTCTTTGACATACTAGTAGAAAAAGGAAAGATTACACCAAGAAATCCTCCTACTACACCAAGGGAATTCCCTCCTAATCATGCTCATCACCTCTTCTGCACGTTCCACAAAGGCCATGACACCAACTCTTATCACCATTTGAAGGATGTGATCCAAGATCTCATTGACAAAAAGGAACTTGAAACGCCAAATGTCCTCAATAACCCGCTTCCTAACAACTCTCTCTCTAAACACAAAGAAGAATGAAGCCTCAAGAAGAAACCAAGACTTACCACTTTGGGGCTACAACTATCCTCTCCCTTTCTCCTTAGAAATAGAATTGGTTTTAATTTCCTAGTATGAACTCGAAGAGTGGTTCTGTCATTCTAGTCCATCTTCCCTCCTTCTCTAGTTTGTGTCAACTATCGAGTCTGTTTTGAATTCTAGTTATTAATAAAAGTCAATCCCATTTCCTATACACTTCTCTAAGGTTGTTCTACCATTTGAATATCTCTCTAATTCATGAAATGGATCCTCAAACAATAATTGTCATTAATCTAAAAACTTGCAATTGATAATAGAAATATCTAAACAAGTGAGAAGGCCTAGGGGTTACACATTACTACCACCGTGCTCATTTCAAAAGTCGAAGGGCCACAATGGAAGAAACTCAAAGGCGTTATCATTCCCAAACAAAAGTGGGGCTACTCAATTCAAACTTTGAGAGTCAAAAAAAAAATTAAAAAATCTCAAGCTTTCACAACCCCACAACGAAGGAGTTTCAACCACACACAATGAAGTCAAAAAGGAGGCCTCTCATCTCCTCCTACAATGAAGATCAAATCCAAATGAAGAAAAAATGAGACTCCTAACTTGAAGACCGTCTCCATAATCCGTAGATACCACTCATGAAGAAATCTGAAGAGCGCACTAATGATTAGGCCTTCTCCTCAAAACCTGTCAAGACATTTCTAGATTATTCACATGCAAAAATGAACTGGAAAAACACTTAAGACATTGTGAATACGTGTGTTTGAATTTTCGATATTCATAGCAACATTAAAATTATGAGAGTCGCCACGCCGTTTTAATTATAGCCAAAACTTTAAGAAAAAGCATGTTTAATGGGTTCGGGGGTCAAATTACAACAAGAGAAGAATATTGAACGTTATCACTCCTATTGCCCGAATTGATCGGTCTTTCTATCATGATGAATGTGTTAGTAGTGTGTTAGTGATTGAGACCGGATCCAAAGATTGCCTACGTTCCTCTCAATGTGAGAAGCTCAGGTCAGCGTAGTTCGAGAACAATTTAGAATAGGCAGAAGAATCGGGATCATGCATAATGAGGGGGAATTACCTAAAGTTTAGGGTTTAGAAGTAGTTCCTAGATCATCCTTGGGTTGATGAACCCTAGATCATCATCGGCTATGAAATAACATGTTAACATGAAGATCGCAACCCTAAATATAGCATAAATAAGGTTTTAATCTAAGAACATGATGAACATATGAAGAACATATATGAACATATGAATGAACATGCGAAGCATATGAAGAAACTATGAATAAACATGCAAGAACATGAATATTAAAGATCTACATTAGAAATAATGCAAGAACGTGAAGAAATAAGATAGAAAACTTACCTATGTTGGCAAGAAATAAACCTTGATCTTCTTGGAGGTTTGAATGCTAATTAGAGAGCAAAATTGTGTTTAAGAACTCTCAAATTCGGATCCCCCCAATTATGAGGCAAGGGAGGTCTTTAAATAGGAAACTGATGGAGAGATCTGAAGGTCAGGATCATCCGGAGCGGATGTGGCCGCGTGGCCAAGATGGAGGGCGGCGGCGACGTTGGCCGCGTGGCCAAGGTTGGAGCTTGGGCGAATGTGGATGCGTGGCCATCGTTGCTGGCTGACTTAATTTTCAAGCTAGGGTTTCTGCATGGTTTTAAGGAAACCATTTATTACCTATTTTGATAGATTTTGTCATAAATGAGGTATTTCGGGAATCCGGAGCAAGTCTTTGTAAGGTTTCTAATTCCTATAAAGTCCTTGTATTTTTGGGAAAGTCCTAATAAACTCATTTTCAGGTCGGGTACTAACAGTAGCCCCTCGGCGACGCTTCTTGCAAGGCAATGTGGGGTCGACGATAAAAGAAGGATCCGTATGAAACATGAGTTTCAAAACAGACGAAAGGTAAGGGAACGGCTGAACCTTAACAGGCAACCTACGTATCCGCGGGGGAATCAAGCCAAACGTAGTTCAAATCTGATGGGGAAATTGAGAATGACTGTCCTCTGATGGGGAGCAACGTCTTCTGCTGGGGAAAGTGCATCTGCTGGGGATGATAGATGACCACGTCGATCGGATGGCTGAACCTTTTCAGGTTTCCTACGTATCCTTGGAGGAATCAAGCCGGTCGTAGTTCTGAGCGACTGGGGATAAAACGAGACATCGGACTTCTGATAGGGATCGTAAACCTACGGGCACTATCCTGTATGAAGCGAACATTCGTTAGAAAATGAAGTTATTTGAAGCAAGAGGGATAATGGGACAATAAAGACTATGTTGTCTAAATAATTTCGAGGTGGAGTAATAAATATTGAGGTAAACGCAAACAGAAACGCCCAGGTTTCTGCCGATCGCGCTAAAATAATGGATGCTAGATCTCTCGCAACAGAAACGTCGAGGCTTCTGCTGATTACGATCGATCTAGGATGCGTATGTCATAGAGGCGCCGAAGTCTCTACAACCATACGAATCCTAATAATAGCTGCTGGATCCCTCGCAAACAGAAACGCCGAGGCTTCTGCCAACCACGATCGATCTAGGATACGTATGTCATAGAGGCGCCGAAGTCTCTACAACCACACGAATCCTAATAATAGATGCTGGATCTCTCGCAAACAGAAACGCCGAGGCTTCTGCCAACCACGATCGATCTAGGATACGTATGTCATAGAGGCGCCGAAGTCTCTCCAACCATACGAATCCTAATAATAGATGCTGGATCTTTCGCAAACAGAAACGCTGAGGTTTCTGCAATTACGATCGATCTAGGATGCGTATGTCATAGAGGCGCCGAAGTCTCTATAACCATACGAATCCTAAGAAAATATTAGGAAATGCTAAAATAATAGATGCTGGATCTCTCGCAAACAGAAACGCCGAGGTTTCTGCCAACCGCGATCGATCTAGGATGCGTATGTCATAGAGGCGCCGAATTCTCTACAACCATACGAATCCTAAGCAAATATTAGGAAATGCTAAAATAATAGATGCTGGATCTCTCGCAAACAGAAACGCCGAGGCTTCTGCCAATCGCGATCTATCTAGGATACGTATGTCATAGAGGCGCCGAAGTCTCTACAACCATACGAATCCAAATAATAGATGCTGGATCTTTCGCAAACAGAAACGCCGAGGTTTCTGCCAATTACGATCGATCTAGGATGCGTATGTCATAGAGGCGCCGAAGTCTCTACAACCATACGAATCCTAAGCAAATATTAGGAAATGCTAAAATAATAGATGCTGGATCTCTCGCAAACAGAAACGCCGAGGCTTCTGCCAATCGCGATCGATCTAGGATACATATGTCATAGAGGCGCCGAAGTCTCTACAACCATACGAATCCTAATAATAGATGCTGGATCTTTCGCAAACAGAAACGCCGAGGTTTCTGCCAATTACGATCGATCTAGGATGCGTATGTCATAGAGGCGCCGAAGTCTCTACAACCATACGAATCCTAAGCAAATATTAGGAAATGGTAAAATAATAGATGATGGATGTCTCGCAAACAGAAACGCCGAGGCTTCTGCCAATCGTGATAGATCTAGGATACGTATGTCATAGAGGCGCCGAAGTCTCTACAACCATACGAATCCTAATAATAGATGCTGGATCTTTCCCAAACAGAAACGCCGAGGTTTCTGCCAATTACGATCGATCTAGGATGCGTATGTCATAGAGGCGCCGAAGTCTCTACAACCATACGAATTCTAAGCAAATATTAGGAAATGCTAAAATAATAGATGCTGGATCTCTCGCAAACAGAAACGCCGAGGCTTCTGCCAATCGCGATAGATCTAGGATACGTATGTCATAGAGGCGCCGAAGTCTCTACAACCATACGAATCCTAATAATAGATGCTGGATCTTTCCCAAACAGAAACGCCGAGGTTTCTGCCAATTACGATCGATCTAGGATGCGTATGTCATAGAGGCGCCGAAGTCTCTACAAACCATACGAATCCTAAGCAAATATTAGGAAATGCTAAAATAATAGATGCTGGATCTCTCGCAAACAGAAACGCCGAGGCTTCTGCCAATCGCGATAGATCTAGGATACGTATGTCATAGAGGCGCCGAAGTCTCTACAACCATACGAATCCTAATAATAGATGCTGGATCTTTCCCAAACAGAAACGCCGAGGTTTCTGCCAATTACGATCGATCTAGGATGCGTATGTCATAGAGGCGCCGAAGTCTCTACAACCATACGAATCCTAAGCAAATATTAGGAAATGCTAAAATAATAGATGCTGGATCTCTCGCAAACAGCAACGCCGAGGCTTCTGCCACCGCGATCGATCTAGGATGCGTATGTCATAGAGGCGCCGAAGTCTCTACAAACCATACGAATCCTAAGCAAATATTAGGAATGCTAAAATAATAGATGCTGGATCTCTCGCAAACAGAAACGCCGAGGCTTCTGCCAATCTCGATCGATCTAGGATGCGTATGTCATAGAGGCGCCAAAGTCTCTACAACCATACGAATCCTAAGCAAATATTAGGAAATGCTAAAATAATAGATGTTGGATCTCTCGCAAACAGAAACGCCGAGGTTTCTGCCAATTACGATCGATCTAGGATGCGTATGTCATAGAGGCGCCGAAGTCTCTACAACCATACGAATCCTAAGCAAATATTAGGAAATGCTAAAATAATAGATGCTGGATCTCTCGCAAATAGAAACGCCGATGCTTCTGCAAATCGCGATAGATCTAGGATACGTATGTCATAGAGGCGCCGAAGTCTCTACAACCATACGAATCCTAATAATAGATGCTGGATCTTTCGCAACCAGAAACGCTGAGGTTTTCTGCAATTTACGATCGATCTAGGATGCGTATGTCATATAGGCGCCGAAGTCTCTATAACCATACGAATCCTAAGCAAATATTAGGAAATGCTAAAATAATAGATGCTGGATCTCTCGCAAACAGAAACGCCGAGGCTTCTGCCAACCGCGATCGATCTAGGATGCGTATGTCATAGAGGCGCCGAATTCTCTACAACCATACGAATCCTAAGGAAATATTAGGAAATGCTAAAATAATAGATGCTGGATCTCTCGCAAACAGAAACGCCGAGGCTTCTCTGCCAATCGCGATCTATCTAGGATACGTATGTCATAGAGGCGCCGAAGTCTCTACAACCATACGAATCCAAATAATAGATGCTGGATCTTTCGCAAACAGAAACGCCGAGGTTTCTTCCAATTACGATCGATCTAGGATGCGTATGTCATAGAGGCGCCGAAGTCTCTACAACCATACGAACCTAAGCAAATATTAGGATATGCTAAAATAATAGATGCTGGATCTCTCGCAACAGAAACGCCGAGGCTTCTGCCATCGCGATCGATCTAGGATAGATATGTCATAGAGGCGCCGAAGTCTCTACAACCATACGAATCCTAATAATAGATGCTGGATCTTTCACAAACAGAAACGCCGAGGTTTCTGCCAATTACGATCGATCTAGGATGCTATGTCATAGAGGCGCCGAAGTCTCTACAACCATACGAATCCTAAGAAAATATTAGGAAATGCTAAAATAATAGATGCTGGATCTCTCGCAAACAGCACGCCGAGGCTTCTGCCAACCGCGATCGATCTAGGATCGTATGTCATAGAGGCCCGAAGTCTCTACAACCATACGAATCCTAAGCAAATATTAGGAAATGCTAAAATAATAGATGCTGATCTCTCGCAAACAGCAACGCCGAGGCTTCTGCCAACCGCGATCGATCTAGGATGCGTATGTCATAGAGGCGCCGAAGTCTCTACAACCATACGAATCCTAAGCAAATATTAGGAAATGCCTAAAATAATAGATCTGGATCTCTGCAAACAGAAACGCCGAGGCTTCTGCCAATCTCGATCGATCTAGGACGCGTATGTCATAGAGGCGCCAAAGTCTCTACAACCATACGAATCTTAAGGCAAATATTAGAAAATGCTAAAATAATAGATGTTGGATCTCTCGCAAACAGAAACGCCGAGGTTTCTGCCAATTACGATCGATCTAGGATGC
>JAOWBW010001082.1:538411-627853 GCA_026119855.1 Campanula takesimana
GAGTACATTTCTATTAATACAATTATAGAATCAAGAGATGCAATATTTGATGAGAATCCTTTCTCTTCAATACCTAGGCCAAAGGATATTATACCAAATTCGGATGTATCTCAAAGGGATGATCATTCAAATGATGTACCAAGTGAACGAACTACGTAAAAGCAAAAGAGCAAGAAAAGCTAATCATATGGTGATGATTTCAACTATATTTAGTTGAAGGATCAAGAGATCAGGTGAATCTCAATACTCTTATTGTTATAATACAGGAGGATCCAAGAACCTATGATGAAGCTATAAAATCGCGAGATGCTGCTTTTTGGAAAGAATCAATTGACGATGAGATTAGTTCTATTATGGAAAATAATACATGGGTCTTATCTGATTTACCACCAGGATGTAAACCTTTAGGGTGCAATGGATCTTCAAAAGAAGATGAAAGTCGATGGAACAATTGATAAGTTTAAAGCTTGATTGGTAATCCAAGGCTTTAGACAAAAGGAAGGGATCGATTACTTCGATACCTATGCACCAGTTGCTCGTATCTCTACTATTAGATTGTTAATAGCTTTGGAAGCTATTCACAATCTATTGATCCATTAAATGGATGTCAAAACACATTTTTAAATGATGATTTGGAAGAAGAAGTGTATATGAAGCAACCTGAAGGATTCGTTATGCCAGGTAATGAGCATAAGGTGTGCAAGTTAATTAAGTCATTGTATGGGCTGAAGCAAGCACTAAACAGTGGCATCAAAAGTTTGATGAGGTTGTTTTGTCCAATGGTTTGAATTAAATCAGTCTGACAAATGTGTATATAGCAAATTTGATGAATCCGGCAAAGGTGTAATCATCTGTCTATATGTAGATGACATGTTAATTTTTGTCACAGACCAAAATGTAGTTGATAAAACTAAGAAGCTCTTGTCATCTAAGTTCTCTATGAAAGACATGGGAGAAGCCGATGTAATTCTTGGTATAAAAATTAAACGGATGAACAAGGTAATTGCTATCACACAATCTCATTATATTGAGAAAATTCTCAAAAAGTTTAATGGCAATGATTGTTCTAAAGTCAGTACTCCTATGGATCCAACTGAAAAACTTATGCCAAATACTGGTAGACTGTATCACAGCTCCAATACTCAAGAGCCATTGGCAGTTTGATGTATGCTATGACGAGCACTCGACCTGATATTGCTTATGCACTAGGAAGATTGAGCAGGTTCACTAGTAATCCTAGTAGACAGCATTGGCATGCATTAACAAGGGTGTTCAAGTACTTAAAAGGTACAATGAATTATGGTTTGTGTTATTCTGGACAACCTTCTATTTTAGAAGGTTACTCAGATGCTAGTTGGATCAACCAAGAAGATTCATCTTCTACTAGTGGCTGGGTGTTCTTGCCAGGAGGAGGAGCCATTTCGTGGGCTTCCAAGAAGCAGACATGTATTACCCATTCTACTATGGAATCTGAGTTTGTAGCATTGACTGCTGGTGGTAAATAAGCAGAATGGCTACGAAACTTGATATATGAGATTCCATTATGGCCAAAACCGATATCGCCAATATCTATCCATTGTGATAGTGCAGCCACGCTGGCTAGGGCTTATAGTCAGATATACAATGGTAAATCTAGACACTTAGGTGTCAGACATAGTATGATTCGTGAATTGATCATGAATGGTGTGATTTCAGTTGAGTTTGTTCGGTCTCAACAAAATTTAGCTGACCACTTGACGAAGGGGTTAGCTAGATACTTAGTAAATAAGTCAGCAATAGGGATGGATTAAAGTCCATCTAATCCTCTAGTTGTGAGATACCCAATTCCCTTCTAATACAACGTTAGAAGCCTGAATTCAATGTGGAAAGCTCACAGGTGGAGATTGGAGCACATGTAATATGTTTCCCAAGGTATGTGTTCAAGACCTACAAGTGATGGTTAGGTTGAAAAGTATCTTCTTAATAGTTCTTTTGAAAAATTGCAAATGCAGGTGCAAGATTAAAGGAACTCCCTATGTGGACATGAAGTTTTGCCGCTTCAAGAAGCTAGGACTTGGCTTTATATATGTTCATTAATGGATAGGAACACACGGCTTGTAATAGTGTCAGGAATAAACTTTAGAGTGTTGTAAGAAACTTATGTGTATATTATCTTCAGGTATTCATATGAGTTGACGGGTTCAATCGTTGGGACACCCCGATTCTCGAATATTTGAAATGTGTATTGTACTAAGATGAAAATTCAATCGCAAGACATTTTCATTTATGCATTCGTTTGTTTCGTTATGTTTGTTTCATATTTTATATGATTAGTAAATCGAGGATTACACTAAAATGGGGGGAAATATTGGTGATTTTAGTGTCATCAACGATTTTATGTAATTGGATTTACTAGAGACCAATGTGATCTCATATTAGGCTCGGATATGAGTAAGGGAAAGTGTGGAGTACACACTCATTTTGAGTCAAATATGTTTTCGACCACGATAAAGAAGCAGGGGTCAAGGGGGCTGCGCCCCCTTGCGGGGGTCAAGGGGCAGCGCCCCTTGTTACTCCAAATAATTTACCGACAGTTTTACCCGCCAAAAGGAACAGACACAGTCTGTTAATATAAACATGAATGTTGGCTAACAATTGAGACTGTTAGAAACCAACAGTCATGACTGCTACTAAATGTAATCTGTTTATAGACAGATCATTGGCATCAGTTAAACTTACGAAAAACCCTAACAATTCTCTGAGTTTTAATCTGCTTTCTTTGCCTAGAATCAGATTGTTTTGATTGTCTTATCCCATATAAAGATTTCGTGTAACCCAGACATTGAGGGGCGAAATACTTTATTCGGAAAGTGATTTAATCACAATTCGATCAATTACCCTAACCTAAAGTCTCTAACAAAACTGCCATGCTTGGCCACTGGCACTCATAAAACATAGACACTGGTACTTTCATAAGTGCCAGTGTTAGTGTTAAAAAGTGTCAGGCACATACACAGGCACTTTTTTAGCACTGGCACTGGCAGTTATGAAAAGTGTCAGTGTCTATGTTAAATGTGTCATTGTAATATCACTGGCACTTCTTAAAACTAACAGTGACAGTTACGATAACTTTCAGTTTATTACAAAAATGACCACCGTGTGCGTTGGAAACAACTTCTAGTTTATTTACAAAATTGCACCACCTCATTTAAAAACACGTTTACCCTAAGCTTAGGGTAAAAACACGTTTTTACTAGTTTTTCACCCAATTCAGGAGGGAGGGTATGAGAAAATTAAATCTTAATCCTCACATTGTGAGACTTGAGTTTACAATAAACCATTCTTTTAGATATTAATTAAAACTTAATTAATGAAAAATTGTATGATCAATTGCAAGTTATTTACTTACCTTATTTGAATAACCGATCTTAAGAAAGTAGCCTAATACAATTAACATCATATTCCCAATATCAAGGAGATTCTTAATCAGAATATATTTAACTTACTTATAAGATGAATCTTGGACGAAAATTTAAACATGGAATCTTGAATCAAAATCAAAAATACCTCGATAATGTTACGAGTTAAAATGGATCTGATGACCCACTATTTCCTTTCCCAAACAAGAAAGACAATAAGTATACTCTTCTGTTCACTTTAATGTGTACAGTTATAATTATTTGGTCTACACAATCGGACTTGAAATAATTTTATGAAAATATAGATATTATGTAATTGGAAAGAATTTTATTGTTTCATCATTAAAAATATTGTCAATAACATTTTTTAGAATTGCATAGAGATACGTAAATTTTCATACAATTATGATCAAAGTTTTGTTGAGTTGACAAAAAAAAAAAATTAAATTGTGCACATTAAACTGGGACGGAGGTAGTAGTTTATATGGATTTAGATTCGTTTTGGCACTCAAAATTCTGCTTAATTTTAAGTTTATTACATTTTTTATTAAATCACGAACCGACAAAATTAATTTGCCTCATATAATAATAATCGCAAAATTTTCTCGTCATACAAAAAGCATGTTTACCTTCACATCCACACAATTTATAAATTTTAAACCAAAACAAGAAAACACACACAAACACAACTCACTAATTTATACTCCATCCGCCCCAAAACACCTTGCACACTTTTGAAGATGCACGAGAATTAAGAAATGAGTATATATATTCAAAAGTATTGTGAGTGGAAAAAAGGTTGTGAGTGTGATAAGTTGAGTGAGATTTACAAATGGGGCCCAAAAATAGGTGTGTGAGTATGACAAGTGGGGCAGAGAAATTAAAAAAATAATATATTTTGAACATTTTAAGAAAAGGGACTTACCAATGGAACACCCAAAAAAAAAATATGTGCAAGGTGTTTTGGTACGGAGGGAGTATACCAAAAATACACCATTAATTGAAGATGACACAAGACTGCAATAAGTACATGAAATTACTATTTCCCCTATGCCCATATATTGAACCAATGTATGTGACTAAAATTATGCCAAAAATACAAAATCATCTTCACTAGCCAACATTGTAATAATCAAATTAAGAAAAGGGCAAAATTGTAATTGTAGAAAGATGAATTTGGTAAATAAGTCGATTGATATGACTTGTTTTCCACCAGAATCAGTTTATAATGAGCTTGTGCATTGCCACGGTTACCAACTCAGAGTGAAGATCAATCGGCCGTTTCTCTCTCTCTCTAGTTAATTCCTAGAGAGAGAAACATATAGATATAGATAGGTTATATATATTGTTCGCCGGAGAGAATGGAGGTGGAGAAGAAGAGATTTGCGGTGTTGCTATGCGCGGAGGATTCGGAGTACATGAAGAAGAAATACGGAGGGTATCTTGGGGTGTTCGCGAGAATGTTGGGGGAAGAAGGTGAAGCGTGGGACGTGTTTCGTGTCACCGCCGGCGAGATCCCGGACGACGATGAGATCGGAGTTTACGAGGGGTTCGTGATCACCGGAAGTTGTAATGATGCGCACGGGAACGATCCGTGGATCTGTAAACTGCTGAATTTGCTGGTGAAATTGAATTCGATGAAGAAAAGAGTTCTCGGCATTTGCTTCGGTCACCAGGTAATTTAATTTTTTGTCCCTTACGTGTTTGCCGGGTTTTGCGCAACTTGTCTTTTCATTCACTACTTTAATACAAGCGTGACTCTTGATGTTCGGCTTAGTTTGAGTTTTTTTTGGACTTCTTAGTTGTCAATATGAAATCCTTTCATTTACTAAATCTATTTAATCTTCCGTCTCATAATAACTAGCACTAATTTTTTTCCTTCCGTCGGTAAAAGTGTTTGTGAATTTAAAAGTAAAGTAGGAGAGAGAATGAGAGATATAATAGTAAGTTGATTAAAATTATAAAGATTTGCGAATGAAACTTAGTAAATTAAAATTGTCTGTATATACAAGTAAAATATCTTTCTAAAATAAATAATAATTCTCTATTGCCACAATTATCATCATAAAGGCACAAATACTCTTTATTTGAATATGAATTCTATTTATAAAAAAAAAAAAAAGAACAAATTACACCAGTTGGAAAATGTGACCCACAAATTTGTCATCTCTAGTAGTAGCGTCCCGTTTACCGGGGTTTGAAAATGACGTTAATTAAAATACTCCAAGTTTCAGCATCGTTAGTAAGTTCTTATTTTATTTTATACTGTATTTTTTTTCTTTCCCTTCCTTCTTTTTAGTTTGTTCCATTATAACTTCTTTTTAGTTTGTTCCATTATAAATGAGACTGTCCAAAATAATAGAAATATTTAATACTCCTTTCGTCTTTTTAGTTTGTTCAAACTTTGACCAATGCACGGGTTTTAAGGAAAAATATTTTATATTAGTAGTTGAGTGGGTGCTGTGAGTATGAAAAGTATGATGTGATATGTGAGTGGGGTTGGAATTGTGAGTGAGATAGTTGTTGCGAGTATGACAAGTGGGTCCCATTGAATAAAGAATAATATAAACTTTCCTCTTTGGGAGTGTGAACAATCAAATGGGACACCCAAAATAGTAAAAAGTGAACAGACTAAAAAGACGGAGGGAGAATATTTATATTTACTCTACACACTATTTAATCCACCCATTTTCTCTTTATTTTTTACCATTCAATTTAATCAACCAAACATTACTATTTACACACTCACTCTCTTTCTCTCCATTTTCTACTTGCTACTACACATACTTTTCCTCTTAATTATTATGCCAACTCCTCTAATCCTACTTGTGCCGGGATAGAGGGAGTATATTTTTTATTCCAAATAAAAACTATTACTCAAGGTCCCAAAAATTAATTTCCTAATTTAGAAATAGAAAGTTTTTTTGTAATTTCAATATGTCAAATCAACATTTATTTAAAGATTTTTTTTTTTTGAAAGATTTAGAGAAAGTTATCAAGAAAATAGATGGGCGTAGCACTCCCTCAAAAATCAAAGCAAATATACATTTCTAAACATCTCCCTCCGTCCCAGAGTATCCGTCCAGAGAGTAAGTGTCCACCTTTCCTTTTTAGTCTGTCTCAGAGTAAGTGTCCACTTCTTAAGATGGAAAAGAATCTTTACTATTCATCTTACTCATTCTCTCATACTTTACTTTTACCCTCAGAACAACAAGCAATTCACTATTCTCTACCCAATTTCTTCTCTCCTACCTCACTTTTTATACTCACAACACTTGCACCACTTCCACTTTTTCTTAATCCCCGTGCAAATGGAAGGGTGAACACTTACTCTGGGACGGAGGGAGTAATTATTTTCGGACAAAGTGAGTATCATTTAATGTAAGTATATACTCTCTCCATCCAACCTCACTTCCCACCCAAGAGGTGGGCACAATAGCTAAGGAAAAAAATAAAATAAGAAAAATGTATGGTAGAAAATGAAGAGAAAAAATTAGTGGGGTAAATGGTAGTGTTGATTGAATAAATTGTGTGGTTGAAAATGAAAGCTAATGAGTGGTGGGGTAGAGTGAATATAATATTATAAAAAGTATGTTATTTTGGGAAGTGTCAAGTGAGATGGGACGAGTTTGTTTCCAGGGAGTTGCTTGTGCCGCTACATTCAGTATAGTATGAGTGATACTGTAAAGAGATGGAAAGAGGTAAATTGTTTTAGGGAGTGTCAAGTGAGATGGGGCGGGTTCGTTCGTTATTAAACACACTCATTTTGTTTCCACGGAGTTGCTTGTGCCGCTACATTCAGTATAGTATGAGTGATACTGTAAAGAGATGGAAAGAGGTAAATTGTTTAGGTTAGTTGTGGTTGTGAATAGGGGTGGTCCTCCACCGTACAATCCACCCACATATGGGGACCAAATGATAACACAAATTTCACTTGTGGTTCTCCTTCAATCACCTAGCTTAACTTTGGGCAAGTCTCCATAATAACAAACCCCAACTCCCATAATTTAAGGTCTCCATTTCACCATCCCCCTTTTATTTCTTTTGCATGTTTCCATTATAAAAAATGTGGTTCCGATATTTCCCTGAACCCCACACATAATAGGAAATAATGGAGAATGATATTGACCTATATGTTTGTTAGTTGTCACTTCATTCGCGTACACGTCGAATTCCATTTAGTCGGTCGCATTCAAGTCATATGATTCGTGTCCTTAATAATACTGTACCAAGTCAAAAAACAAGTCATTTTTGTTCCCCAATTATGTTAAAAGGTTGTTTTTTGATACTTCACTTTTTTACCATCATACCATACTTCGTTTCTAACCATCTGTTGTCAGATTCTTAGTCGCGCATTGGGGAGGAAAAGTCATTCGTAACAAATCAGGATGGGATATTGGCGTTACTTCAGTTCATTTCTCAGCTTCATCTAAGCAAATCGGATCCATTAAAATGCCTTCTTTTCTCTCCATTATTGAATGCCATCGAGACGAGGTACTTTCTTTAAAGATACGTACAATAATATTACATTATATTTCATTTAATTAATAATTACCATTACATTTTGCATATGAATCTTTTCTTCACACTGTTACCTAGGTAAAGGAACTGCCTCCTCAAGCAGAGGTATTGGCATGGTCTGAAAAGACGGGTATTGAAATGTTCAGGTATGGTGATCACTTCATGGGCATTCAAGGTCATCCAGAGTACACCAAGGATATTCTTCTTCACCTCATTGACCGTCTTCTCCAACGCAATTTCATTGATGTACATACATTCTTTCACTCTAATATAGTATATATGTATATATATATAGTATATAGCACTTTTATCTCGACCCTCCTGCTAAATTAATTCTTTTTCTTTTGCAGGAGGCTTACGCAGATGTAGCAAAGGCGAAAATTGATGCATTGGAGCCAGATGGGGAGGCATGGAAGAAATTGTGTACTAGCTTTCTCAAGGGTAGATTATGGAGTTGACTCAATATTCACCAAAAATAAAAATAAAAAAATGAGAGAATTCGCCGAGAGATGAAACAGTAATAGTGGAAATGTATATAGAATTTACGACGTGTTTTGTTAGGCTTTTTTTATTTATGCGAGCGCGAATGCATTTTATTAACAAGTTGATCGACTTGGTTTATGTCTGCATTTGGTATTTCCTTAGGTCAATTTTTATGTATGTTCCGATAAGAATAGACCCTTTTTCTTAAAGTATGTGGCCAACTAAATTTCTTGCTAAGTCAACATTTCGTTGACTTTTTCACCCAGATTTTACTTTATTTTGTAAGAGTTTAATTAAATGTACCCCGGAAAGGCAGAAGACTTTGAATTCTATATTTGAAGAAGATTTGGCAGTGTTTAAGACCTTGAAGAGACAGTAACGAATTTGTGCAAAAATTATTCAATTCTCGTAACAATTTATGCCAATTTTTTTAAATGTCCTATTAATTATTAAGTCACATTTTTCCAAAATGTCCAATTTTCACTCTTTATTTATTCTCTATACTCCACTTAACATACTCACATACTTAATTCTCACTTGTCATATTCATATACTTAAATTATAGTATGTCTCATTCTCGATGATCATACTCGTAATCACTTTCTCACTCACAATATTGAATATAATATATATATATATATATATTATATATAGGGAGTTGTTAGGATACCTCCTCAAAAGGTATCCTAACAAGTGGCCCTAAGTCCAAAATACCCCTCGTTCTCAAGACTAACAAATATAAAACGGGGGTGTGGTTGTAATTTCAACCCCATTGTCTCCAAATACTACATGATCCATGGCATAGTTAATGGCGTTCATGCTCTTCTCCATAAACTAATTCATCCCTTATTCTCCCATTGTTTTTTTTTTTATTATTATTATTATTATTTTGAAGCCTGATGGAGTCATTCACAATTGAATTAGGGTTCATCACGTTGTAATCATAGTGGGAATTCGTTTCTCTTAATTTCATGCTCTGCACCAAGTCTCTCTCTATCCCTTTCTTCAACTCTCTTTCGCCATTATATCCATGGAAATCAGAAGTTTAGCCTTGCATATTAAATTAAACCCAATTGAATCAGAGCCAACTCTGTCACTGAAAGAAATAACAAAAGGGATTCGACATGGCAACAAGCAGTAGCAATATAACCTGACAGATGTGAAATTCATAGAGATCTGATTTTTTTTTTTTTTATGGATTCAAGTAAATTTCAAATTGAATCTTTCAATGGAGTTTCCGGTAGTGTATGAAGATGAGAATTCCTGATTGTCTTTCTTTCCTTCTGTATTCAACATGTTTTTCATTTGCTTAAATCGCCATCATCTCCAAACTTTACCGTTCATTAATGGGGTTTTGGTAGAGGAAGATCATGAACTTAATGTCAATTGTTGGAGGAAGCGGCCATGAAACTAGAGAAACAAATCGACATTATTAGGGACTGCAATGTGATAAACTAACTCCTTTTGATGACCATTAAGTCCTCCTAATCAATTGGCTAGTCACTATAGAAGGAAGGGTATGTTTGGGCAAAAATATATTGCCACTTGTTAGGATACCCTTAAAGGGGTATCCTAGCAACTCATATATATATATATATATATACTCTTTCTTTATCGGGCGCCGCCTAGGGCACTTGGTCGGAGAGGGGCCCAAAATTTTTATAGCATATATAAATATATATATATATATATAGGTGCTCAAATGAGAACCTAAATATCGTGAGAACCAATCATAACCATTAGATTAGAAAAAAAATCAGGGGTCCATATGTTAGATACAATTGATACACTTAGATACATTACAAAAAAAATTGATATTACACTTGGATACAATAGGTTAATAAGTATTGTATCTAAGTGTTGCACTTTGATACACTGTGTTAAAAACTAATGTATCCAATTGTTTTTCGAAAATTAACTAATGTATCCAATCAAAGTGTATCTAATGTATCTAACATCTGGACCCTTAATTTATTTTTTCTAATCTAATGGTTATGATTGGTTCTCACAGTTCTCATATAAAATGGTTCTCGCAGGAGCGCGACCCTATATATATATATATATATATATATATATTATATATATATATATATATACACACACACACACACACACACACATACATACACGTATATACACACATATATTATCTTTATTTAAGAAATAATAGAAACAAAATTATCACTAATTTTTTCTTTAAAAAAATCAGCTGACACGTTTTATTAGTTCATTTTTAAGAAAAAGAGGCCCCAAGAAAAAATATACACCAAAAAAAGAAGCCTATTTTATTTGAGAAAAAAAAAAATCAAGCCCCACTACGCATATAATTTTTAAGGACTTCATATTTCCTCATTCATATTATATTTGAGCCCTTATACTTTGTTGCTTCACGTTTTTAATAGTTTTGTTATACTCCCATGACATCATAAAATGTCTTATTTGACTATTAAAAGAAATGTTGATATATTTTCCTTTCATCATTATTCTTAATGGGAGTAAGAATTACATTCGTAGCAAATGACTATTTAAGCATTTTTGTGTTTTAATTTAGGAATTTCACTTATTTTAATAACTCAAAGATTTTTTTTTTCTTGTGAATAATATAAGTTGAAATAAAAACATATTTATAAGATATGGATATGTATAATCTTCAGTGGAGTTTTTTTTTTTTTTAGTCCCCATATTCTTATTAGTATTATTTTTTTGGTGACCATAATTTAATCTTATATTTGCAAGAGTTTTTATAACTCTTTCATAATATATATCTATAATATGTTTTTTTGCAAATTTTGGGACGTTATATGTATTTTTTTTTAATCATATTTTTGTTGTACATATTTTTTTATTTTATAATTTTACTGGGTTTTATATATTTTGTTACTATTATTTATAAAAAAAATTGTAGGTTTGATTATAACCTTTAATTTATCTGTTATTACGCTAAGTTCAATCAATTGATCTTACAATTATTTTATACTTCAATACAAACTAAAAGTACAAGTTAACAAAAAACAAAAAAATTGCTACTAAAAACAGGAGTTTTGAGAAGATAAAAATGATTTATAAAAGGCCAATCATTGTTTTAAAAAAAGAAAAGGCTTCTCATTGAACTTTGCCCAGGGCCCCAAAAAGCTAGGAACGGCCCTGCTCTTTATTCCCGTCAAGTTGTTATGAGACTATTATTCGGTTAGTTAATTGATTAGAGTCTTGACTTGTTTTTATTAGTTAGGGCAGGCTGATAAGTCGATTTTAAGTTTTGAATTTACAATTTAAAAAGTAAAAATAATTTCATAAATTCCAGTTAGAAAATTTTGAGGGAAACTAGTTTCTCCATAAGTTATAAAAAAGTCTTGTTTTTATAGGGGTTAAAGTTTAGGGTTTAGGGTTTAAGGTTTAGGGTTTAAGAAGGGTTAAAAAAACAAGACTTTTTATAACTTATGGATGAACTAGTTTCCCCCAAAACCAACTCAATTCCAGTTACATGGCTACCATTTTAATCCTTTCAGACACAGTCTTAATGGAATTTTAGAACATAAAGCTACTACCCCGGTATTGACTCTCCAACAAGCAGATTGCAAGATAAATTATCAAACCCAACAAGCAAACAAGGACAAAAAACAAAGCACACACAACTCAAAATTATTTACCCAGTTCGTCAATTTGATTGACTACGTCTGTGGGCTGCCAAGTCAGGATCTTGCACCATAAAATATTAATACGATGATGTAATAAGTTTGGGGGCGAAAATTTACTTATATATCAACCCTAGAATGAGTCCAACCCTAAACAGAAAATAATTCCTGAAATCTACAAATTTTTGGCTCACCCCAGCTGGACACGGCTGTGTCCTTTACCTGACACAGTCGTGCCAACCAACACGGGCGTGTAATCCCTCACTTTCTTGTGCGATACTCAAACTCTCTCCTCTCTTTTCTAATTCGTCCAAAAACTTGGTGGTTTAAATCTGAAGCCTTTTAGCAAGGCTATCCCTCATATTCTTGGCATTCTTCAATGGTAATCCCCCTATTGTTCTTATTTTCATCTATTCTATTGTTTTTAGAATAGTGTAATCCCATTAAACAAGGCTTAGTCTAAAGCGTTTCTCGAAACACATAATCCGTCATTCTCAATAAATAAGAAATTATTTATTGGTTTTATTTTTTTATATGTTAAATATGAATATGATTATGTTATTTAGAAGCATAACATTTATTTAATTGGGTGTAGTTGGTGCCCCTGATTTTCAAATCCATAACTTAACCACCAAACCTTTTGAATTTTGTAATGGTTTATGTTCCATGAAATAACATAATGGCGACTCGATGCAACAAAGAATGGTAATTTTCTCACATTCTCACGCTCCTATATCATCGGCGTGCTGCCCCATGATGGCCGAGCATTCATCTAATGGGGATCGATTATACCACAGGTGAAGCATAAGGCTGAAACCTTGACAATTTTATCCTCCACCTCGACTTGGCTAAAAAGAGGCTTACTGAGGTCGAAATCTTGAGCATGATGCCCAATATGTGTTATAATCCACCTTGATCGGGGATCCAATGCACGAAACAATAACGTAAAGAATATCATTTTTTTTTCATATTATTCCGGAATGGCTTTAGGTATTTTTACCCATTCCATTTGAGGGGGTAAATCATACATTATTCATTTACAAATAGTGAATGAGGTAACAAGTACTCTCTCCGTCCCATTTTAAACTATAAGAAACAGATGGGTAAAAAAATTAAAAAACAAAAAGGTGATATTTTAAGTGTAGATGATTTGGTGAAGAGAGAAAGTGAGTAGTGGATAAATGTTGTGAGTATGACATGTGTGGTCTACAAATAAAAAAAGTACTCCCGGAAAGATAATTTCATTTTGATTTTTTTATGGTCAACAAAAATAAACTTTAACCAAACATGGTGTCAATTTAATCATCACAATAAAATTCAAAAATGTGTTATTAATAAATCACTTAATAATCAATCAATTAAAACTTTTAAAATTTCACTAGAATCATTAAATCGACACCAATGTTTAATCCAAGTTCATTTTTGTTGACCATAAAAAGTCAAAATGAGACTATCTTTCGGGAAAGAGGAAGTATAAAAAACTTTCATTTTTAGATTTTGAAGTTTTAAAATGAAACAACCAAAATCGAAATTTTTGAAGTTTAAAATGGGACAGATGGACCCTCTGTTTTGTCCCCGACTTTTTCATACTCCATCTTTAACCAAGAATTGGTTAAGGTTTCAGTTTCATCGCCCGATTTCCAAAAAAAATAGAAACTAAGAGCTTTCTCCATGATGGAAACAATAAGAGCACCCTCTCCATTTATCCTCCAATGACTTCTTAAAATCCGGATTGATGCTGATAAAAGGTACTCCTTTTATCAAACAGTGTATCTGGATTAAACCAATATGGAGTTTTTTCCGGTACCAGTTGACCATCTCTGTGTCGACGACTATTTTAATAGAGGAAGAGTCGATGTTCATTTGCAGCACCAGATTTGAAAACTTCATAGCCTTGCCATTCATCATCTCTATTTATTTGGGTTCTACTACCTCTGTTTCAATACAGGAGGGAGTAAAAGAACTTTAGTATTCAACTAAAACACAAGCAATCAAATAGCCTCAGTCAGTCACCGTCCATTTCAATCAAATAAAAATCAATTGTCAGGAACACCGTCATTATTGGAAACTGAACCAGTACCAAATAAAGTCATCTAACATAGGACAGGTTCAACGCAATAATACCAAAAGGAATACAGTATATAAGAATTATAATTCCGAAGCATTTCTCAGGTGTCTGCCACCAAATAAAATCAGGTGCTCATCAAACCTGACTTCCGCCTGCACTCAGACAGCATATCCATATAGAACTGGCACTTGCCAATGTCATTGCCAGAGCTGTTCAGGCACTGCATGAAACCCAGAGGCAAACAAGATCAATTTATTAAACAAACAACATATGGAGTAGTTAAATGGCCTATATTTTCCAACTATCCCCCAATGAGTGGTAACAAAAGTAAGAACAGGGGAAGTATAAGAGTTCCACATATATATTTGCATGAGAATGACAAGAGAGAAGTCATAACTTCTGCCAGCGTCCACGTCAGCACAATGGATACAGCTCACTGCCGTATGGTATGTAACGGAGTAAGAAATTCAGAAGAATTTACGTGATTGATGCATGATATCTTCTCAGAGACGTTTTCTTTATTTATAAACATTTTTTCTGCTGTTTATTTTGATACTTCTACAACTACACGGCACACCAAACTTAATTGTAATATTCTATACACTCCCTCCATCCTATAACAACTTGCACCAATTTCCTTTTAGCTGTCCCATTGGCAAGTCTCACTTTCCTAAAATGTCCACATTTTATTCTTTTTTTAATTCACCTTACCTCGCTTGTCATATTCACACAATTAAATTATGGGTCCCACTCTCAAATCATTATACTCACAACCTCTTTCCCACTCACAATACTTAAAAATATATATACACTCACCTTACTTCCCATGTCGGAGAAAAATAGTGTAAGTTGTTATGGGACCGAGGAAGTAATTCCTACTATTCATACAAAATTCATACGGTGACAACGTAACAATAGCTAGTAAATCATCACAATTAAAATTTAACAACATACAGAACTAAAAGATCACTATTCTTCATCTCAAGACTACCATCCAGAAAACCCATGGCAAACAGGAACCACTCAGCTATATGCCAGCCGACCCTAGAACCACAATATAAGTAGTAAAATATAGAGAAAACAACACATTGTGCCAACAGTCTAAAGTAGTAATCATTGGCAAGTTCAAGCTCTATAGAACAGTACAAGTATAATACCAATAATTTAGACTTGGTCTTGCTTGATAAGCCAATGTGTAAAAATATACCCTGATGTTTTCATGCATTGCAGAAAGAGCAACAGGTGATAAATACACTCCAAAAGTGCATACTAGCTTGAATAGTAACAAAGATACAAGCATCCACATAGAAACACAAACACATGTGCATGTAGGGAGAGAGGGAGAGAGAGAGAGGCTTACATCTTGGAATGCCTTGGAGTGCATTCCACATGCATCAGAACCGACAGAGCTAGCAGCGGGAGCTGGAGCTGCAGCCGCAACAGCTTCATGCTGAATTGTACGAGGACCCATCACACCATCAACAGCCCTGTGTGCAACAGCACTTCCAGTACCGAAAGCCATGCCTAAGAATAAAAAATAAGGAAGGATGAGTCCAACATTTTCCTTCAAATAACATGTATAATGTTGTATTATAATTATCTGTCACATTGTGTACGGACTAATCTATTTTCAAGTACCTTGTGCAATCGTTGAACCAATGCCTCCAAGCATGGACCCACCACCACTACTCTGAACAGGAGCTGGAGGAGGTGCACGGTTAACTGCAGTAACAGGCAATTGTAAATTAAAGTCAGAAATCACAATGGGTACTACTAGACAAGTGGTTTCAGTATCTGGGGATTGGTCGGTAAAAATTAAAAGTAATGAAGTTCAGCCCCATGCCTTAAGCGTATAAACTGGTGTAAATTGTAATACATTACCTGGTGCTGGTGCACGGGCTGGAGCACGCATTGGTGCACGAGCTGACCTTCCTGCAGAAATAGTAGTAAGGATTACAAACACATTTTAAGGTATACACCAGATACCGAAGCAGCCTGAAAAATCATGCTCCTCAAAGCCAATCAGAGAAAGTTTCAATTCAAGGAAATATTGCTTAAAGAGCAAAACCAAACAACATACGACATAAGATACAACGGAATCAAATCTGACAGTGCAGCCTTGAGTTCAGCATCAAGCCAGATAACCAAGACTGAACATGTGATAATATCAACCATTACATCTGAATAAGTGTATAGCTGTGCTGGAACATAGCTAGAAAACATACTACCTCCGTCTCGGAAAGATAGTCCCATTTGGTTTTTCTAATGGCCAGCACAAATGAACTTTAACCAAACATCAAGGTCAGTCTAATCATCTTAATGAATTTCTAAGATCTGTTACATGTAAATCACTTAACAATTTACAGAACAATTTTTACAATGTCATTGGAATTATCAGATTGACAATAATCTCTGGTCAATGTACATTTGAGTTGACCATCAAAAAATCAAATGGAACTATCTATCAGGGACGGAGGGAGTATTTGTTATGCACATTCAATTGGGAAAAAAAAAAAAAAAAAAAAAAGCTCGTTAATTGAAGTCAAAGCACATCAGGCTCATCACCCATCATTCAAAGCACAATAATCTGAACATACTTACTTTTTTTATTTTTTGAAAGAACTCACATGGATGCACAACAGATGAATTCATTTCTAGTAAAAATCATAACAGGACAAATTGTACAATCAGATTGTTTGTAAGTTATACGTAACAGACAACTTGGCTTCCCCACACAGAAAGAAAATGCATCAAGAAATTGAAGCCCTAATTTAAGCACATGGATATCGAAAAAGAAAAGGGCAAACATTTTCCTTTTTACCTTTCATATACTCCCTCCGTCCCAAAATGATCTTGGCGTTTGACTATTCAAACTTTTTAAGGATATGAACACTTGCTTCACTAGCCCTGCTTTGTTTAAGCCTAAAATTTAGAAATGTAAACTTTTTGGGACAACGATAAATGGCAAAAGAGGAGATCATTTTGGGACAGAGGGAGTACATTTAAAGAAATCGAAACACCATAGCAGGGACCATTCTATCCCCCGATTTCCCACCCATTTCTCAAGCAAACACTACAAATTACTAACATAAAACCCAATCGGAAAAAGAAAAAAAAAAAGTCAAAAAACCATAGAAAATAAACGTATTAAATCTCTAAACAGCTTATGAGATTTGACAAACAGATCGGAAAACCAACCGCCGGAGCTTCTGCGAGGCATGATTTCAGGAATAGAGAGTCGGCGAAGGCTGGAGAGAGATTGCAGAGAGATGCCAAGGAGGTTGAGAGAAGCTTGTAGAAGATTGAACAACGTAACCCTGAAAATGTGTACAGTTTTTATAGGAGTCAACGACAATTTAGACCCTAAAAGTTATATACCACCCTCCCAAACGAACCCTGGTGTTTGTTTTTTGTCAGATCAAACTTTAAAGTGTAAAAACTCACCAGTTAAAGTCTTTTTGACGGAATTTGTTAACATTCGAGTTAAAAAGCATATGCCATGCACATGTCTAACAAAATTGGTTAGTTTGAAGTTGAAATTTCTTTCAAGGGGCTTAAATGACATATTCAAACTTAATAAGACTGAAAATCAAAATAATTATCAAATATTAAATAAATATTTTTGAAAGTTATTTTCAAATTGATAAATAAAAAAAATCAAATACATAAATTTTAAAACAAAGTAAAGTAATTACCACTATTTACAATAAATACCAAAGAATGTTACTAATTTTTTTTAATTTTACCATTTTCTTAAATTTTATTTATACTAAGTTTTATGAATGAATTAATTAATTTACTTATTATTAGTTAACTTGAAATTGATAGTGTATTTAAAGAGGTATGATATAATTGTATTCTCTAATATTTAATTTTAAATAATATTAAAAAAATTAAAGGAAAATATGCTCAAAAATTATTAAATTATAGAAATAAATAAACATATAGCCTATTTTTTATTAATATAATGTAACTAATAATAAGTCAAGATCAATATTATCTTAAAAATAAATTTTAATGTAATTTTAACTGGGAATAAAATTATTTGAATATATATATATACTAACTACTTAAATGAAAGAAAATGATTCATAAATATAAAAATTATAAATAAATTATCTTAAATTACCACCCATTCTCCCTCCTTCACCCACCACCGTTCAACCACCGTCCCAACACCATCTTCCTTAAAACCCACACCACCACAACCCAATGCATCTTTAAATCCAAACCCATAACACTCACTTTCCTCCACTCTTCATTATACGCCAAGCTGGAGAATGGAAAGAGTATCTCAAATTTTCTATTGAAGCCAAACAACAAGAACACTTCACACCATTGACCCTGCAATCTCTACCACCACTGACGCCTCCATCTTTACCACCCCGACGCCGCTGCAACCACAAACAACCCAGCCACAACAACAGTCTCACAACATCACACGAAGGCCTAAAAAAAATCATCCCAAAATCAAAAAATTGAAAATTTTATGATTTTCAGGAAAACTGAAAAACCTGCACAAAGTGCTAATTAATAAAAAGCAAAAAAACTCAGACCAAGGGTGGATCTGAATCATATATATTTGGAGATGAATGAGAGAGACTTCTTCAATTTCTCGAGTTTATTACTTTTTCGATCCAACCATGGTGTGGATTGGCGCTTAGGGTTTCAAATTTGGGAAACTTTTTAAATTCGCAAGTGAAAGAAGAAAGGTAGCATGGGGAGGAAATGGGTTGAGGACGGGGATGCATGTTGGAGGAAAGATGGGTAGAAATGTGATGGCGGTGGCTGGGGATGGGGAGGAACGTGGTGGCTGCCGGGAAGGGGAAGGATTGAGACGGGGTGTGTGAAACATAGAGAAATTTGGTATATTTCAATCTCAGATCTACATTTTAGGTTATGATATTTAAATGTTTATATTTTACCCCTTTTAGATTTAAGAATTTGCATTAAAACCCCGAATTACTAATATCAATTACAAACTCATCCAACTCATCCGTCACGTGCCAAGCACATGGAACTTAACTGGATTTGCTAACGAATTCCATAAAAAAAGGCCCTATCTGGCGAGTATTTTTCACATCAAGGTCTGATCTGGCGGGAAAAAAAAACATCAGGGTTCGTTTGGAAAGGTGGTATATGACTTTAGGGTCTAAATTATCATTAAGCCTTTTTATAATGGGTTAATGACAATTTAGGGCCTGAACTCAAGGGGGACGTCTAAAAGGGGTCTCGGTTTTTTTTTCTCGCTAAATCAGGACTCAAAATCAATTTTTTTTTGCAATTAGAGGCTTTCTGACGGAATTCGTTAGAAATATTGTTAAGTTCCCATGTGCATAGCACGTGATTAACAGATCAGTTAGTTTGAACTGATATTTGCTCTTAAGGGGTTAAATGGAACTTTTTAAAAGTATGGGGAAGTGTGGAAACTATAATCCATATCCTTTCATATTCCCCCACCCACACACATATTACTCCCTATCTATGTCGTTTCTCTCTGCCTTCCTCACCTCCGGCATACAACCCACCTCTGACCTTCTTATCCGGCAGCCGCCCTTCAAAGCCATGGCCTCCCCCACCCTTTTTTATTCGCCTTAAACGTCCTCTCAAAACTACCACCGCCGACTGCTCTCTTTCTTACTAGATCCTGATCTGGTTCGCACTCTAATGCGCACCATCTCCGTTTTCTTAAAAAATGGAAGTCTCCCTCATCTCGTTATGGTGTTCCTGAAGCATCATTTCCGTTTTCTTCAAAAATGGATCGCTCGCTTAAGTAGCCAAAAGGGGATTTTGGGTCTGCTCTAAATCGAGAAAGATGGTAAAGGTTGTTGGAATAAAATATTCGACCAGTTCAGATTAAACAGATTTAATCAATTAAAGGGGCAATCACGAATTCAATAGCAATACAGATTATAGCCAAAAGCATAACAGAAATAGCAACAGAACGCGTACCCGGAAAAAGGCAAACAGGAAAACAAAAGGGAGTCAGAATACTTATCAGATCGAGTCGCCTGTATGAAGACTCTCCTAAGAGAATTTATTGCCCCTTACTGGTGCGACAAAGAGTTACGGAAAAATACTCCGAGGATAAAACGATCTCAGCAAACGTACCAAGAAATCTCGCACGAACAAGTACAGATGCACTTACACCTGCTGTCCCACTTCGCCTGAATCGCCCGCTCAGATCAATCACAGAAACAGTGTATGTAAAAGACAGAATTCGGGTTGCAAAAATCAGAAGGTATTTTTGCGTTAGGAAATCTGAAACCGGGGCTGTTATTTTATACACGTATGAAGTCGGTTTAGGGTTTTTTAGAAGGACTCTAAAACCTACCCGAATTACAGTAGCTTATTCTTGAAGGAAAAGCAACTGCACAATTAGAGTCCAGTTAGGAAACTGACGAGACTAAATGTTTCCGTTAGCAAAAAGTAAACTTCAAATGAATTTTGACTAAAAAGATACGCCCACGAACCGAACCATTCGCCCAAATGCCCTTAGCCCGTGCACGTGCACGAGCCTACCCGGCCCGGCCCAGCCGAGCCGAGCGAGCGCGCGTGTGGGGAAAGGTTCAAGTCCACCTCACATGTAACTTGAACATGAGACTATGAAGTGCCTTGTAATTTATGGCACTCCAACTTCCCATTCCTATTCCATGTGGGTTGGGACAAAAAGCCTTTTATATTCTCAAACAAAGGGGATGTTTGGCTTTCCTATCCCATGTGGGATACCAACCAACCCATTTCATCTTTGAGAATTAAAGCACTTCAATGCCCATCTTTGAAGTCTTAGAACCATTGATTAACTCCATAATTTGGCTTTCACCAAAACACACAATTTCCTCATGCTACATCATACAATGTATATCAACATTGACCATGGTCAAACTCAAAGGGACCTACAAATGGGACCCACCCAAAGTTGACCAAATGTCAAATTTCCAACAATCCCCCACAAATCCGTGGTGATAAGACGGGTAACGATTATCCATTGTCATGCTTTCGATAGATGGTGCCTCCCAGCTTGAACCCCTACCTAGTCAGTCAACTTATGCCCCCACAGAATCTAGGTGAATGGGTGTCTTGAACCTGATTCTTGAATGTGGTGGCGTCCGTTGGTAACAACACGACAAAAGGCTATGACAGCAGCCTCTATCATTATAACTTGAAGCGTATAAGCCATACGTCCCGATCCTCTGTCATGAGTGCTTTCGAGGAATAACCCTTTTCCTCTAATTGCGGCCAACAATAATACTCACTTAGTTGGGCATCTCCAAAGATGTACTGCTAACATCTCGTCATAAGGACTTGATCCCATTCAAAGCTTAAAGCTCTTACTATACTTGCAGTTACGAACACCTTTCCAGGTTTATCAGGGGACAGACTCAGACATGTAACATGTCAATCTGTTTTAGGTGTTCCAATTCACCCCACAACTTGTTATTACCACATTGAACCTTCTTTGTGGGATCTCCACTCAGATAGGTTGGTTTGCTACTGCGTATGAATTATATAGGGTTCAGTCCCATCCCCAACCTGGATTTTTGGACAAGAACTAATTCAAGTCCTTTGGTTAAAGGATCATCTGTGTTATCTTTAGTACTAACATAATCAACAGCTATTACCTTCCGAGACACAAGATCCCTTATAGATTTTAATCTAATTTGGATATGTCTCCTTGTTTTGCAGTTGTACTTGACACTTTTGATTTTCGCAATTGTGGCAGTATTGTCACAATGTACCGAAATCACAGACATAGGCTTGCTGATCATGGGTAACTCGGACATCAGTCCTTGTAGCCATTAAGCTTCCAATCCAGTAGTGTCAAGGCAACTAATTCGGCCTCAAAAGTAGACCTAGACAACAGAGTTTGTTTTGTAGACCTCCAGGCGACTGCAGCACTGCCTAGGGTGAAAACATACCCTGTACAGCCATAACTCCCAGAGTTAGTGGCAATCCAGCTAGCATCACTATATCCTTCAAGAACAGCAGGATATCTCTTGTAATGCAGCCCAAGGGAAACAGTTCCCTTCAAGTACCTAAGTACTCGGTTTAGAGCTTCCCAATGAGCTCTATTTGGACACTTAGTCTATCTAGCCAATCTTGTTACGGAGTAGGAAATATCCGGTCTCGTACAATTGGCAAGATACATCAAGCTCTCCAATAATCTGAGAATACTTCAATTGAGCCACAGGTACACCAGTCTCATTCTTAGTAAGTGCTACAGAAGTATCAAACGGAGTACTAACGATTCTACCATTACTACCAAACTTCTCAATAATACTTTCAGTATACTGTGAGATAGTAATGCCTTGAGCTGAACGAGTCAGCTTAAGTCCAAGAATCAAGTCAGCAACCCCCATATCCTTCATCTCGAACTTACTTTTCAAGAAATACTTGGTTTCATCAATTATCCTCATATAATTCCCAAATAACAGAATATCATCAACATATAGGCATAAGACAATACTATTATCACCCTTTATTTTACTATAGACACATTTATCAAATTCATTCGGAACAAAACCGTGGGATAAGACAATTTGATCAAATTTCTCATGCCATTGCTTTGGGGCTTGTTTAAGTCCATAAAGATGTTGGTGTTGGTGCCCTAGACACGTTTGTTAAACGTTGTATAAGTTATCATTTTATTCATAATAATAAAGAGATAATAAGATTATTATTATGGCTCGTGTTTGCTTATAATAATCTCCGTCCCTAGAGCTTGTTAAGCACTAGTATAAAGGCTAAATGATCATGGGATGATCATGGTAGATTTATGGGTACTTGTTTGGAACAAAGTACTGGACATGACCCGCGGTATGAGATTTATGTCATGGTCGATGTCATATATAAATCTCATATTAGTTATGTCATTTGAATCCTTAGACATGAAGTTATTATAGTCTTCCACTTGATGAAGATTATGTTTGACATATTCAAACGTTGCCTTAACACAGTAGTTATAAAGTGTATGATTGGCATGATTGGATTCACGTAGGGAAGAATAATAAGCTAAATGGATTTGTCCCTCTTCGGAGATATGTCAAGCTTGGGCCCCTCGAAGGAATGATGTTGGTGAAATGTTTGGCCAAACTCAAATGAATTGATTGGATCAATGTCATTTGGATTATCAACATATTCGAGATCGAGAAAAGTTTTGAACAAAACAAGTTGACTTGTTGACCATGACTTGTGTTCAAAGACATCGTGGACAAAGGGATTATGACATGTTCTAAAAGGAATGCGAACTTGTATCTAGTTACACTATTTGGGTAGGTATGACGGTTTGCTAGAACCTAATCATATCTTATGGGTTCATGTTTGGGCTCATTGCCAACTTAGTGTAATCCTAGAGGGTCACACACAAATAGAACGAATCGTAAAGGACTAAATGGGAATTATGGAAAAATATCAGTGTTTGGCTCTGGCACGGTCGTGCGCCTTAAAATGGCACGGTCGTGCCATAAATCCAAACCAAGGCAAACCTGTCGACATGATTGGCACGACCGTGCCAAATTACCAAGCACGACCGTGCCGAAAATGGGCGGCTGGGGAATTCGCGCGGACTAGATGGTACGACCGTGCCAGGTTGTAGGGCACGACCGTGCCAGTCAAGTCGGCCAGAATTCCTTGTTGCCTAATTTGGTGACGGGATTTAGGTTTCTTATGTCCTTAAGGGTTAAGGATTATGACCTATTTAAGAATCCTTTTTACAGCCATTAGACATGTTGTTGTGAGTGCCTCCAAAGGGTTTTTGGGAGGTTATTTTCTTGTTCTAAGATCCCAAAAGTGAAGAACAAGAATATTCATAATTCCATATAGTTCTTACAATTGTGAAAGCGTGTTTCATAATTTGGTCTAACAACCAAGATCAAGTGTTCTTGATATTCGTTCGTGGTGTGGATACCGCTAGAGGGTGAAACTTATCATCTTCATAGTTCGTGATTCTTGCTTTGTTCGTGATCAAGATTTCAAGCCTCCATCGAATTCAAGGTTGCAAAATCAAAGGCATCAAGGGTTAGTATTCTAGTATTCATTATGTTGTATTTGACTTAATCATATGAATGGATCTATGGGCTTTGGGTTTCATAAATTTTAAATTCTTAATTCCGCTACGCATGTTACTTCGAAACGCAACAGTGGTATCAGAGCCCCGTTCATGTTGATTATTTCAATACTAAGATCATGTTGTGTGTATATAAATTGTTTATGTGTCTAGCATGATTTGAATATTGGGATTATGATATTTATGTGGTCTATGCGTTTTATGTGGTTTATTGTTTTATAAACTTTAATCGCACTGTTCAATCGCAATTAAAATTATGGTGGATTTAAAATTGTTTGAATTATCAATTTTTGATTGGATCAAAGCTTTGATATTCTAGGGATTCAAGAATAAATCGTTTATTCAAGGTTTTGATGATCATGGTGATTGGATCACCAAGAACACCAAATCCTAATTGAATCGAGAAAAACAATTTTGAGATAAATTTTGGAACTTTAAAAATTTGGATTTTTCGCAAGGGGTCCGACCGGACCCAAGCCTTGACCCGGCCGGACCTAGGGTTTGGCGCGGGGGTAGGGTTTGGGTTTTGGGTGTGGATCTTGGGTTTAAATCTCCTATTTGTTTTAGTCTTGTGATTCTAAGATTAGTTGAAGGTTTGGATGGCTAATCTACGTTCATCGAGATTGTGTTTCCCAAACTTGATCGCAATCAAGGTTTCAAAGATAAAACGAAATTAGAATTATGAAGAGTTCATAATTGCTAAAATTGAGAAACAAAGTTCTTGATTCAATGATTGGAGATCCATGTGGAATTGTGAATGCAATTGGCCTACGTTCATCGAGACCATCTATTGCTTAGTTTCGGCCACATGGACTACTTTCTTGGTTTCTTGAATTAGTGCGGAATTGTGGTTGCCAATGGCTTAGTTCGGCCGCACTTCTTGTTGTCTTGATTTGGAGATGATGACCAAAGTTCAAATAATCTCATCCTCATAATAATAGAGAAACTAATGACACATAAATATTATGCTTAAATTAATGGAGATTAATTTAGTGGCTAAACTTGATGCGTAACATGTTTATCTTGTGTGCTCATAAATGTGTTGTATGCTATATGGTGATGAACCTTCAAGAAAGTTTTAAGTCCTTTTGCCACGCCATGATTAAAACACTTGTTAGTGCATGGGTGATTTTAATGTGGGTTCGCCCTAGCGAGGTGCATTAACTTTATCTATGTATGAGCAAGATGGATGATGTGGGCACGCCCTAGCGAGGCACATCAACCATGCGTTTAAAATGGTTAGACTTAATTGGGCGTCAAAACAGTTTTGGGCCTTAGGCAAAGATGAGATTAAACATGCTTTTGAAATTGTATCACTAAGAATCATATTGGATATGATTGACAAGAAATTGTCTACCTAATTAATTTGATTTTGGGCGGTGCGCCATAGCGTACTTGAAATTAAATTAAAGTTGGATCTTAGCCCAATTTAAAAGAATCTCAGAAAAAGGATCTAAGAGTCATATTGGATATGATTGACAGGGTTGTCTACCTAATTAATTTGGTTTTGTGTAATCCGCCATAGCGGACTTAAAATCAAATTAAAGTTGGATCTTAGCCCATTTAAATTATATTATACATTGGATGTATAAGAAGGTTATATAATTTAGTGGGAGTATTTTTGGAAAATACATTATTTATCTCTTTAATGAGATTGGTACTTGTAAAATTTTGGAAATTTTGCATAAGTTGTAGATGACAACTAAAATCGTTGCGATTAATCCTTGTTAAGGATAAAGCTTCAAAAGAATGGTACAAACTTCATGGATTGGATCCTGAGCCTAAGAATGGTTCTAAGGCAAGAAGATGGGTTGTACATTCTTGATGGGCCTATTCCTAAAGAACCCAAAGCCGGAATAGACAATCACAAGAATCATGAGTATGATTCTAGGAATGTGAGTTGTCTTATGCTCGCGATTATGTGCTCAAAACTCCAACAAAGTTTGGAACTTGTAGAATCCTATCAGATAGGCGTGGAGTTGAGTTACATGTTTCAAAGAGAAATCTAGGCAAGAGAGGTATAAAACCATTATTGCATTCAATTCTTGCAAAAGGAGTAAAGGGCAATAAGTGGAACCTCACATGCTTAAGATAAAGGCTACGTAGAGCATCTTGAGAAACTTGTTTGTCCAATTGGATTGGAGCAAGCCACGGATCTCATTCTTGATTCATTGTCCAAAAGTTATAATCACTTTGTGATGAACTATAACATGCTTGGAATGAATAAGAATCTCTCCGAGTTGCATGATATGCTGAAAAAACTGTGGAGATGAAGATGGTGGATAATGGATTCTCCAATGCTCATGGTTCATGATGGAAAAGGAGGCCAAATGCCAAAGGAAAGGTAAGACAGATTTGTAAAACCTAAAGGAAATAATTATGGTTATAATAATAACTCTAAATTGATGCAATTTGGTAATGAGGCAATTGGATTGACCATTTAGAATTGTAGTCAAAATTCTGGATGATCAATAAAAGGAATGGTAGTGGGACTACCACTTGAGAATCTTATGTTATAAATTAATCTTTCAAACTTTAATTATTGGGTATTGGATACCGGATATGGATCTCATATTTGTATAAATATGCAATAATTAGTAAACTGAAAGACTACTCATAGTAAAGGTTGATCTATGAGTGGTAATGATGCAAGAGTTGCAACATTATTCATAGAACACTTGTAAAGTGGCTTTACTAATGAAGTAGGAAATATTATTTTGTTATAAGATAATGAAGGATATTAATTTATTATTTGGAATAAGAAAAGTGCTTTATTTATTATGATTTACTTCATTGTGTTATCATATAAATAAATCTTATATCCTAAATCTTGAAGAACAAAGTAATAAAGACTATAACATAAATAATTAAAATTCTTTATGCATTATTGTTTTGATAAAATAAATGAGAAATGCATATCTAAAATTCCATGGGACGGAGTTTTAAGTCATATGATTTGGAATCACATGATTTATGCAAATCTTATTTACTTGGATCATGACATCTTTTACTATGATTGGTAAAAAGGCTAATGTCTTAATTGACCTAATACATTTCGATGTGTATGGTGCATTAAGAAGAAATGCTAAAAGAGAAATTTGGTTATACTTGGTAAAACTATTCAAAAATTATGATTGGATCATGATGATGAATAATTAAACCAAGAATTTGACAGTCATCATTAAAGTTGTGAAATGGTTTCACAAATTAACTTCAGTAAGAATATCAAATGATATGTCTGCGTGGAAGTATAAGAACCTTATTGGATACGGTTCGTTGGATGACAAAGTCAAAGTGATCTTCCATTATTCATTTTGGGGTTATGTATTTAAAACCGCTATGATTATACTAATCTGAGTTTCATCAAAAGAGGTTAAATGATGAAAGAAAACTCGGTTTGTCTTTCATAAATATTTAAGATGGTGAGACCCTTTTTTGAAAGGAGTTGTCTGGGACACACTCACATTTAAATCTAATAAATATACTTTCATGGGATATCCTAAGGAAACTTGAGGATAATAATTTTACTCATAAGAAACAAATGGTTTGTTGACTATGATGATACTTTTCTAGATAAGTGGTTTATCTCTAAAAGAATCAGTGGGAGTAAAATGTATCTCGAATGGTTCGAGACCTAGAAAATATATAGATGGAAGTTGAACAAGTTTTCACAATGAGTCGTGAAAAGTCTGTTCAAGATATACAAATACTTGCAATATATGATAGGATACAATCTATTGGTAGAAATATTAGATATTTCGAAATAGAAAGTATTGAGGTAAAGTTCATTTAGAATGAAGTATTTACCACCTATCAAAGATGCAATATCGACTCCACATTTAGATTAATGGCTTGGAGTCATAAAATCTAAAAGGCAATTCATGTATAATAATCAAGTTTGGAACTTGATCATTCTAACCTAAGGTGTAAAAACCAAAGGAGATGAGTGACTTTTCTTGGAGAAAAACTTACATGGGTAGCAAGAAACTTATTAGAATTTTCATAGTCACATGTTCATATTTGGAATATGAAATTTGACAAAATGATGTTAAAACAAGCGTTCCTCAATGGGAACTCACTTAAGGATGTATTGGATACAAACTAAAGGTTTTGATAGTCAAGAAAAATTCTAAAAGGTATGAAAGTTGCGAAGATTCATTGGATGGATTGAAGCAAGCTTTTTGGAGTTGGGATCTCCGTTTTGATAAGTCATAGAGCTTGGCTTGATCAAGAACGAAGATGAATCTTGTATATACAATAAGGTTAGTGGGAGCATGTGCTATTCCTTATCTAATATGTGGATGACATATTGCTCATTGGAAACGACATTCCTACACTTTAATCTGTAAAGATTTGGTTAAGAAAGTGTTTCGCAATAAAGAATATGGATGAAGCCGCATAAATCATTGGCATTAAGATCTATAGAGATAGATCAAGGAAGCTAAATGGTTTAAAGCCAATGTACATACATTGACAAAGTCATAAGAAGTTTCTGCAAGGAAAATTCTAAGAGAGGACATTTGTCAGTGTTACATGGAGTTTCTCTAAGCAAGACTCAATGTCCTAAAGACAAAAGATGAGCATGAGAAAATGAATGAGATGCCATTTGCTTCGGCAATTGGATCCATGATGCCATGATAAGTACTAAGCCGGATATATCTAATGCTTGGAGCATGACGAGTAGATATCAATCTGACAACCGGTGAGAGTCACTGGATGGCTGTGAAACAATTCTTAAAGCACTTTAGAAGGACTAAGGATTTGTTTTGATCTATGGAGGGATGGAAGATGATCTCGTCGTATATGGGTACACGGATGCATACTTCCAAACTGACAAAGATAATAGAAAAATCGCAATCGAGTTTTATAACTAATGGTGAAGCTGTAAGTTGGAATGGTTCCAATCAGAGTACAGTCACTAATTCTATGACTAAAACTAAGTATATCGCTGCAAAGGATGCTGCAAAGGAAGTTGTTTGGATTAAGAAGTTCATTGGTGAACTTAAGATGGTTCCTAGTATTGCTAATCCAATAGACCACATTAGTGATAATAGTGGTGCTATTGATCAAGCAAAGGAACCAAGAGCACATCCCAAATCCAAACACATACTTAGGCATTCTCTTATCGTTCGAGAAATCGTTGATAAGGGAGACGTACATATATGCAAAGTACCTACTAATGATAACGTTACGGACACACTAAACAATGGGACTTCCACAAGCTAAGACATGATGGTCATGTTAGGTCCATGGGTATTGGATACCTAGGGAATTGGGCCTAGGGCAAGTGGGAGATTGTTGGTGTTGGTGCCCTAGGCACGTTTGTTAAACGTTGTATAAGTTATCATTTTATTCATAATAATAAAGAGATAATAAGATTATTATTATAGCTCGTGTTTGCTTATAATAATCTCCGTCCCTAGAGCTTGTTAAGCACTAGTATAAAGGCTAAATGATCAATGATCATGGTAGATTTATGGGTACTTGTTTGGAACAAGGTACTGGACATGACCCGCGGTATGAGATTTATGTCATGGTCGATGTTATATATAAATCTCATATTAGTTATGTCATTTGAATCCTTAGACATGAAGTTATTATAGTCTTCCACTTGATGAAGATTATGTTTGACATATTCAAACGCTGCCTTAACACGGTAGTTATAAAGTGTATGATTGGCATGATTGGATTCACGTAGGGAAGAATAATAAGCTAAATGGATTTGTCCCTCTTCGGAGAGATGTCAAGCTTGGGCCCCTCGAAGGAATGATGTTAGTGAAATGTTTGGCCAAACTCAAATGGATTGATTGGATCAATGTCATTTGGATTATCAACATATTCGGGATCGAGAAAAGTTTTGAACAAAACAAATTGACTTGTTGACCATGACTTGTGTTCAAAGACATCGTGGACAAAGGGATTATGACATGTTCTAAAAGGAATGCAAACTTGTATCTAGTTACACTATTTGGGTAGGTATGATAGTTTGCTAGAACCTAATCATATCTTATGGGTTCATGTTTGGGCTCATTGCCAACTTAGTGTAATCCTAGAGGGTCACACACAAATAGAACGAATCGTAAAGGACTAAATGGGAATTATGGAAAAATATCAGTGTTTGGCTCTGGCACGGTCGTGCGCCTTAAAATGGCACGGTCGTGCCATAAATCCAAACCAAGGCAAACCTGTCGACATGATTGGCACGACCGTGCCAAATTACCAAGCACGACCGTGCCAAAAATGGGTGGCTGGGGAATTCGCGTGGGCTAGATGGCACGACCGTGCCAGATTGTAGGGCACGACCGTGCCAGTCAAGTCGGCCAGAATTCCTTGTTGCCTAATTTGGTGACGGGATTTAGGTTTCCTATGTCCTTAAGGGTTAAGGATTAGGACCTATTTAAGGATCCTTTTTACAGCCATTAGACATGTTGTTGTGAGTGCCTTCAAAGGGTTTTTGGGAGGTTATTTTCTTGTTCTAAGATCCCAAAAGTGAAGAACAAGAATATTCATAATTCCATATAGTTCTTACAATTGTGAAAGCGTGTTTCATAATTTGGTCTAGCAACCAAGATCAAGTGTTCTTGATATTCGTTCGTGGTGTGGATACCGCTAGAGGGTGAAACTTATCATCTTCATAGTTCGTGATTCTTGCTTTGTTCGTGATCAAGATTTCAAGCCTCCATCGAATTCAAGGTTGCAAAATCAAAGGCATCAAGGGTTAGTATTCTAGTATTCATTATGTTGTATTTGACTTAATCATATGAATGGATCTATGGGCTTTGGGTTTTATAAATTTTAAATGCTTAATTCCGCTGCGCATGTTACTTCGAAACCCAACAAAAGAGACTTAACCAGTTTGCAAACCTTTTTCTCATTATCAGAAGCTACAAATCCTTCAGGTTGATCCATATAAATTTCTTCCTCAAGATCGCCATGAAGAAAGGCAGTCTTAACATCCATCTGATGGATAGGAAGATCATATACAGAAGCCAATGCTATAAGCATACGAATTGTAGTCATTCTAGCAACAGGAGAATAGGTATTGAAATAGTCTATTCCTTCTATTTGCTTAAACCCTTTAGCAACCAGTCTAGCCTTAAACTTATCAACAGTACCATCTAGTTTCATTTTCCTCTTAAAAACCCACTTACACCCTATTGTATTACAACCAGGAGGAAGGTCAACTAATTCCCATGTCCCATTTGAGACAATAGAATCAATTTCACTTTTAACGGCATCCTTCCATTTCTTAGCATCCGAAGATGCCATAGCTTCCTTGAAGGTATTAGGATCACCCTCGATATTGAAAGTAACGAAGTCACTTCCATAATCCTTGGTAATCCTAGCCCGCTTGCTCATCCTTGGTTCTTCCTCATCATTAGATAAGGAACCAACTGAATCAACCCCCACGTTTGTCATCTCTTCCACTTGAGTTGGAATAGAGTCAGATGTAGTGTTAGATTCCTTAGGGAGTCCAGTTTTCATGGGAAACACATCCTCAAAAAATATTGCATCACGTAACTCAACAATTGAGTTCACCTCTATGCCAGAAATTTCAGATTTGATAATCAGAAATCTCAATGCATAACTAGTTTCAAAATATCCTATAAATATAGCATCAACAGTTTTTGGACCAAGCTTTTTCCTTCTATGTGCGGGTACAAGTACCTTGGCAAGGCACCCCCACACTTTAAGGTAACTCAAGCTTGTCTTTCTACCTTTCCAAAGTTCAAACGGACTTGCTTGATTATTCTTAGGAGGAACTCTATTCATAATATGGCAAGACGTATTCAAAGCTTCACCCCACATATAATTAGGCAATCCAGAACTTATAAGTAGACTATTGATCATATCAGTTAGGGTTCTATTTTTACGTTCAGCAATACCATTAGATTGAGGTGTATATGGTGGAGTCTCTTCATGTACTATGCCATTGTCTTGACAGTAGTACTTAAATGGGTCAGACTCATATTCTCCACCTCTATCAGATCTTAACCGTTTAAGTTTCTTGCCAGTTTGATTTTCTGCTTCGTTCTTAAAAATGATAAACTTTTCCAATGCTTCATCTTTACTATTAAGTAAATAAACATAACAGTATCTAGAGCAATAATCAATAAATGTGATAAAGTATTTCTTTTTATCTCTTGTTAAAAGTCCATTAAATTCACAAATGTCAGTATGAACTAAATCAAGAATTTCAGAGTCTCTAACAATAGAATGAAACGATTTCTTTACAGATTTAGCTTCAACACAAGTGTGGCATTTAGACTTTTTATCAATAACATGTTTAGGTATTAAATCCAGATTCATCATTCTTTTTATGGAATCATAATTTATATGACCTAAACGACCATGCCAAATGTTTGAAGATTCAATATTAAAGGAAACGGGATAATCAATAAATGAATCATCAAGAGTACTAAAATTTTCCTCAACTCTAATTTTAAATAAACCATCCGAAGAGTAACCCTTCGCAACAAAACTACCAGAATCCAAAAGTATAACTTTATTACATTTAAATGAAATCTCTAAACCTTCTCTAACTAAGCAACTACCACTAATGATATTACGACGAACATCAGGAACGTGATACACTCGGTGCAAGGTCAGAATGCGCCCATTAGGAAACTTCAGGTCCACGCTTCCAGTCCCAAGCACTTTGGCAGCACTAGAGTTCCCCATCGTCACTGTTCTCCCACGTTCAGGCTGGTAAGATACAAATAGCAATTTATCAGCACAAACGTGCACATTTGCCCCAGTATCTACTAACCACTCATTGGGTTCATAAACAATACAAAGTTCAGGTTTAGAGATTACATACTTGGTGATTTCGGTGGTCAAAGACTCAATTCCAGGTGCACCAGCATCCGGCTCATCGTCCTTGGGTCCAATCACCATGTTCACTAGCCCTTGATCCGCAGAACCTTGTGGCGCTTTTCCTTTCTTGGACGGGCAGTCCCTAGAAAAGTGCCCACCTGTTCCACAGTTCCAGCAAGTCTGTTTTGCTTTTGGCTTTTTCTGGATGTTCTTTTTAGGTTTCAACTTAGAGTTATCTTTAGATCCATTTTTAATAAATTCTCTTAGACTGTTGGAATAAAATATTCGACCAGTTCAGATTAAACAGATTTAATCAATTAAAGGGGCAATCACGAATTCAATAGTAATACAGATTATAGCCAAAAGCATAACAGAAATAGCAAAAGAATGCGTACCAGGAAAAAGGCAAATAGGAAAACAAAAGGGAGTCAGAATACTTATCAGATCGAGTCGCCTGTATGAAGACTCCCTAAGAGAATTTATTGCCCCCTTACTGGTGCGACAAAGAGTTACAGTAAAATCCTCCGATGATAAAACGATCTCAGCAAACGTACCAAGAAATCTCGCACGAACAGGTACAGATTCACTTGCGCCTGCTATCCCACTTCGCCTGAATCGTCCGCTCAGATCAATCACAGAAACAGTGTATGGAAAAGACAGATTTCGGGTTGCAAAAATCAAAAGGTATTTTTGCGTTAGGAAATCTGAAACCGGGGCTGTTATTTTATACACGTATGAAGTCGGTTTAGGGTTTTTTAGAAGGACTCTAAAACCTACCCGAATTACAGTAGATTATTCTTGAAAGAAAAGCAACTGCACAGTTAGAGTCCAGTTAGGAAACTGACGAGACTAACTGTTTCCGTTAGCAAAAAGGAAACTTCAAATGAATTTTGACTAAAAAGATACTCCCACGAACCGAACCATTCGCCCAAACGCCCGAGCCCGAGCGAGCGCGCGTGTGGGGAAAGGTTCAAGTCCACCTCACATGTAACTTGAACATGAGACTATGCAGTGCCTTGTAATTTATGGCACTCCAACTTCCCATTCCTATTCCATGTGGGTTGGGACAAAAAGCCTTTTATATTCCCAAACAAAGGGGAGGTTTGGCTTTCCTATCCCATGTGGGATACCAACCAACCCATTTCATCTTTGAGAATTAAAGCACTTCAATGCCCATCTTTGAAGTCTTAGAACCATGGATTAACTCCATAATTTGGCTTTCACCAAAACACACAATTTCTTCATGCTACATCATACAATGTATATCAACATTGATCATGGTCAAACTCAAAGGGACCCACAAATGGGACCCACCCAAAGTTGACCAAATATCAAATTTCCAACAAAGGTGCAGTTGGCGGCTGAATTGGGTGGTGGAAATGATGGCAATTGCAAGAATGGTAAACTGTTGGTTGAGGCTGTGGACCAACTGGACAATTTGACATTGAAATCCTGATTTTTCTTCTTGTTCATGTTGGATCTTGACCATAACTTAAAACTTCCTTATGGTTTTGATTACTTTCATTTTGGTGGTGGTGGGTGGTGTTGATGATTGTGGGTAGGCGTAGATGGCAGGTGGTGGTTGTGGTGAAAAGGTTAGAAGAAGGGGGTTGGCCGGAGTTGTTGAAGAAGACGGTGGGTGTTGGCCGGAGTTGTTGAAGGTCGTAGTGGGAATTGACTGCTGTGATTGATTTGTGCATCATTATCTTGTACATTAAATTAATGTACAATAAATTTTGTTTATGTTTCAAAAAAAATACTTAAAGCTTAACAAATTAAGTTTTATATTATTATATAATCCCTCCGTCCCGCTTGAATTAGAATTTTTGGTCAAGTAATTTATAATTTGATCAAAAATTCTAATTCGAACGGAACATAATAGAGAGCGTATAAAAGGTCAAAAGATCATAAAGTTTAATTTTATTTTTTTAGAGAAGCATATGTTAAATTTTGCTTAAAATACTGTGTTAAATTATGCATTACAATATTACACAAGTATTTATTATATATATTAAAAAATAATTAAGTATAATTTTATTTATTTTTAAATACTATTATTGTATATTAAAGAAATGTTAACTATTTTAATAATTATTTAATCTTGAAAAGATATTTGATTTTTTAACCCTTTAAAATTTAAGAATTCCTTTAAACCGCTTGATAGCAAATATCAGTTCAAACTAACTGATCAGTTAAGTGCTCTGCACATGGGAACTTAACAATATTTCTAACGAATTCCGTCAGAAATCCCCTAATTGCCAAAAAAAATTGATTTTGAGTCCTGATTTAGCGGGGGGGAAAAAAGCCGAGACCCCTTTTAAACGCCCCCCTTGAGTTCAGGCCCTAAATTGTCATTAACCCTTTTATAATTGACGTGTACAGAAGAGGGCGGTCGTAAGATACGGCTAATATTAAACTTGTTGGCCAATTCATGTTGAGTGCACTGTAGAAGCTTGTACCCGAGTGTATGATATTTCTCTGTTTCATATCTAACCCATACTTGTACCAAAAGAAATATCTAACCCATACACTTCCAAAAAAAAGTTTAATTCCAATTTAGTTTGAAATTAATTAAATAAAAGTATTTTAATTTCATGCAATTAAAAATATAAACTACGGCTCAAATGTATATAACACTCCATCTATTATCTATCTATCTATCTATCTATTACTATATACTAAAACAGAAACCGCTGACATCAACAACGCCACGTGTCAGCACTACATGAAAAGATTTCCCTCCAAAACCAATTGCTGACATCAGCATTCATTAATTAAGTTAATTAATTAATTCATACATAATTAGTTTAAATACTCTTATTTACTCCCTCCGTCCCGATTTACCTTACAAAAATGAGGCTTTGCACAAAAATTAAAAAATGATTGTAAAGTTGATGTGTTGTGAGTGTAGATAGTTGAGTGGGAGAGAGAAAGTGGGTAGAGAAAAGTAAGTGGATAGTTGTTGTGAGTATGACAAGTGGGTCCCACTATTTAAAAAATGTTTAAAAGTTTTTTTTTTGGGATTTTGTAATGTAAATAGGGACACCCAAAATGGCAATTTTTGTAAGGTAAATAGGGACGGAGGGAGTATATATCCACATTAATTGCAGTCATCTTACAATTACTTCCCTCATTTATTTCTTCTACTTATTCAAGTCAACCAATATACATACTCTATTAAAATTAAGTTGTACACAATTTAATTATCCAGTTTTATATATATACATGTTTATATTAGTATTATTTCCTAGAGTGAGAGTTGTATCAATTCACTATGTAATGTTTAAAATTAAGTTGTACTCTATTAAAATTAAATATTTTCTTTTAATTATTCGATTTAAACAATTTATATGTCTTTGATAAAATTCTTTCCTAGAGATGAGAGTTGTATCAATTCACTATGTAACGTTTAAAATTGATTTATCAAATGTACGGTCATTAAAACTAATCAATATAAACACGATAATCTATAGTAGCAAGTTTTTTTTTTCATTATTAATATTCGAGAATAATACTTTTAAAAATTAAAATATATTTTGAAAAAATGTTACTTCCTCTACTTCTGTTTAAAGTTCTCATATTTCATTTAATTTGTCATTTTGAAACACAAATATTAAAAACTGCTAATTCAAACTTTGTTTTTGGTATGATATGCACATTTTCAAATAACTTATTTGTTTTTTTATTACTAAACTAACAAAGTGAGAATTGCAGCCTAAAGAACAAACAGAACCAAAATCAAAAGAATTCTTCGAAATAGAAAAAGAAGCAAATTAGAGGGTAAACAAAATAAGAAAAAAGTCTTTAGTGTTCTATGTTTTTTTTCTTTTTGGTAGTCATTTTTATAATAAAAAAAAGAAGCAAATTAGAGGCAAAACGAAATAAGTGGACAAAATTTTCTATTTGTTGATAATTCTATGGTGACATTTTATAATACTAGTAGGTAACCCGTGCTTCGCACGGGAATCTATTCTGTTAATGTTTTTGTATTTTCTTTTTTTGATGTTTTTAATTGATAAATTAACATAATAATTTTATTTGAAAATATATGTATATTTTAAATTAATCAAAATATTTTCATTGCTTTGGTTGTACATAATTGTAATTTTTTTTTAATTAATTTAGAAGTACATTTAAGTTTGTTGTATGAATATTTCAAAAAACTTAATGGTATTAATAGTAATAGTTAACATATATAGTAACTATTATGATTAAGAAATGATGAAAGTAAGTAAGTGTTGTGAGTGTAAAAGTAAATTAAAAGAGAGAATAAGTGGGATGGAATAATAAGTTGATTGGTTTTGTGAGTATAAAAGTAAAGTAAGAGAGAGAATGAGTGATATGAATAGTAAATATTCTTTGCTATTTTTGGAAAAAAAATTTTACTCTGGGATGTACCAAAATAGAAAGTAGGACTCTTACTCTGGGACGTAGGGAGTAATAGTTAACTATAATAGTTAACTATTAATAGTTAACTATTATAGTTACCTATTATAGTAACTATTACTATTATAAGTATTAGTTACTATATACTCCCTCCGTCCCACCCGACTTAGGATTCGTGGTCAAACAATTTATACTTTGACCAAATATTTGAAGAAATATAATGATGCTAATAAAAATTTAAAACTTGTTATTGTATCATGATTAATAATAAACCAAATAACTATTTTTAGATTTTCATTAAGATAATTATTTTTGTTCAAATTGTTGGTCAAAGTATAAATTGCTTAACCAAGAATCCTAAGTCGGACGGGACTGAGGGAGTAGTAGTTAACTATAATAGTTACCTATTATAGTAACTATTACTATTATAAGTATTAGTTACTATAGTAGTTAACTATAATAGTTACATATTATAGTAACTATTACTATTATAAGTATCTATATAATAATACTAAATCAGAAATCAGCTGACCTCAGCAAAGTACACGTGGCAGCCTCTCCTTCAATTTTTTCCGCCTAAAACAGGTAAATGGAAAGCCATCTATCTCTATACAAGTTCCGGTCATCATTTGACCAGCCAGTATACCAAAAAACCGTTGTCATTATGTGGTGTAATTAAGGAGGCGTCCACCACTCTTCCTCCTTCGTACATTCCCGATGCAAAGAAATGGAGTAATTGTTGAAGTAGCTACACATTTTCTTTTGCAGCTCTTCATCTATTTCTACACATTTAATTTGATGCTGCAAACCTAAAACATCTTTCACTCAACAATCCCATTCCCTCAACAAACCCATTCCAGTAATACTCTCATTTTTTTCAAGCTTATCAACAGCCCACACGCAGAACCGCTCGAAATGCCCTATCGCTCTCCTCTCCGGCCGCCGCTCCGTCCACATTGATGATAACTCCCTCTTCCGGTCACCTCTTTTGTCACTACCTCTTCGTCTTGCTCCTGGTTTTTCTAATTTGATGCATTTGTTTGATTTAATGTTGCAATTTGCGACTAATTTTCTGATCTCAGTTTGTTGTATGTCTATTTGTTTGATGCAATCTGTGTTAAATTATTTGCTTTTCATTTGATGCAATTTGTGATTGAAAAATTGTAATATTGTTATCACTATCTTCATCAAAAGTCATGCACCACTCTATGCTGTTGCTTGATAAACTTTGTCAAACTCATCTTTGTTTCTGAGCCTCTGTTTCTATCAATTGATTATTTCCATTTTTATCTTTATTTTCCATGTTTTGAACATCAATATATACTAGACTTTTGTTTATACTGTTACAAGTCAAGTAAATTGTTTCAGAGTCTTCGAAAGTTTGAATTGTGCTGCTTATGGAGAAAAAATCTTTGGTTGAGTTGGGTTTTGTATCTTTAATTAATGTATGCATGACCATTTTATTGATGAAAGTATTTGACTGAAAGAAGTTGAATTGAAATTATTGAAGGAGTCTGAAAGATTAGAAATAAAAATTGCAGAAGTTTAACGGTTTAAGTTGATACACTTCTTGAAAAACGCGTTTTACACGCATTTTAGTGTAAAACGTGTTTTTTCTATGCGGAGTGACATTGTAAATAAGCGGAACGTTACTTTTTTTCCCTTCTTATACGTTGCATGGATATTTTGAAGTAGAAGAAAAATGTATTTCATTGAGATCGTGATTTTTTTATAATTCATAATCTTCTATCCTCAATTTGCAATTTGTATTGTTTTTGTTTTTATGAATCACTAGTTAGTAACCCGTCGATACTCGACGGGCATAGTAAAATTAGCTAATTAAAAATGAACGTAAAATTAAAATTAGTATTTTAAATTTATAAAATTAATAAGTTCTACTTTTATCTCCACCACCATGACTTCCTGGATTCTTTCCTCGACTAATTAGATTATATCCTACACTAACCGGTATAATTGTAACGGTTTTAAAGTAATACATATGTGTCAATCTTATACAACAACGCTAAATCTTAATTGGATGAGAGTTTATTCCCTTATGGTCTTACCCCGCACGAATCAATTAGTCGACATCCAATATAATGTTCGGATATTGATGTTTAAAAAAAAACACTTATGTGGAAGTTTGAAGAGAAAAGTGTGGAAGTAAGTCCATGAGATGCAACTGTCGATCGTCTATTACCATAAAATCATCTTGTGTAGCAATAATTGAATGTCACTTATGATAAAGGTTTAGGCATATATAATTTGTCCTAAGAAGTCTAAAAAAAAGCTGGAAATGAATTTATGTAAAAGTCACTACAACAAAAATGACTTTTAGTGGCACTTTAAAAAGTGGCGGAAACGGGAATAAAATGCCGAAAAAGCTATTTCCGACACATTTTACGGCACTTACAAATAAGTGGTGTCGGCAATACTTTCTGGCTCTTTAAAAGTGCAGAAAAATTTCCGGCGATTTTCAAAAGTGCCGCTAATTTTCGGCACTTTTCAAAAGTATGTACTTGTATCAGAATATAGTTTGTCACGCTTATGCATGATGTCCTTAAACTCAAAGACGAAGCTAGTAATGGGGTAAATTAACCTCCCCTTAAATTTATAAAGATTGCACATTTAGACCTTTAAATTTAACTTTTTACAGTTTGTATACAATTTTGACCCCCTCATTTTCTAAGAAATTGCAAAATTTTACCTTTAAATAAAATATAAAATATTCTCCCACAACTCACCCCCTAAAGTTATTATAGCATTAGCACTTTTTTTTTCTCTTTACATATTATATACTGAACCCCCTCAGTTGGAATCCTGGCTACCTCCCTACTTAAACTCATTTTGAGATCCTCAAAGGAGTGCTTATGGGTCGTTGGCGTCTCACCCCAACTTATGATTTTGTTTTATTTAGAAGATGAGATATTCTTCGGAGAGGCAACAAAGCACTATCGCAGGAAGCCGAGTAATATCTCAGAAGGCCACCACAACAACTATTTTACCTTATGTTTCGTAAGGCCGGTCATAATAAATATCTTTCCCGTGCCTCCATTCAAAAATAACAATCCACCACTTTCTCCATAAATATATAATAAGAGACAAATTTGTATTAGTAACAATCATTCGCTCATGAGTCAAATGTAGATATAACTTTGAGTGCTCAACTTTCATCTCATCTGTTTTATAGGATGTTTCTTTAAATATGAGCATATTTTCAACATTAGGGATGATAGATAAATTTGTTTTATACCCTCTATGCCTTTTTTATCTATTCGACCTTCGACCAAAACACGAATATTAAAGAAAAACGTTTAATATTAGCTGTTGAAAAAACTTGAATTTATATTACATAGTTATTTAATGGTTTAAAGTTGTTTTTTTTTCAGTGAAGAAATTAAGAAATCATAAAAATAATTGGATACCTATTTCTAATTGAAAATCATATATGAAAATTGGAAAAGTATTGATTTTTTTTTTAAATTCATGTTTTTTAAATTATAAGTTTTAATTCCATCCCTTAATGATACAGACTCAAAACCATCTCCTTTAACACGATCTAATTATTGAGATTATGAATCAAACAATTGCAGTCCTTGATAAATGAAGATTGACCAAATGGAAAACCCTATTCGCCTTTATGTAGCCCGGCAAGAATAAAGCATATCACCCAATTCTGATAAAATCTCTACTATCCGAGGCAACACCATTGTAGACTATTTTCGAATCAATTTTATTGTTCACCCACCAAAATAAGTTCGAAAGTGTTCTAATTCATAAAAAAAAAAAGCGGCCTAGAAACTACAATTGAAAGTTCAAAATAATAAAATGCAATGCAGAAATATGTAAGCTACATTACTTATTAACTTAATTTAATGATATGACATGTAGACCCCATAAAAGACAACCAATAAGAAAATGAGGTTAATTTGACCAATAAAACCTTATTTACATTCGGCGAATTCTATTTGCAAGGCACCATTGTGTACAAGGCACGGGAATGCCTAAAATACCTTTACCCGGATACGCGCGTTTTGTGTAAACGTGGACAAAATAATGGGTTTATTTCGCATACTTTTACACGAAATATGGCAAAGGTAGAAGTTGTTAGTTTCGCCTGATTTTACACCAAATAATACGTTGAGTTTCACCCAAGTTTACACGAAACATAACACATGCATTTCACCAACTTTTACACGAAATAACACGATGCATTTCACCTAATTTAAGAACCATTTCGTATGCCCATACACGAAATATTGAGAACCATCTCGTGTAAATTTCATACGAGTTACATGGAACCATCTCATGTAAAGGCATACGAAACCCACAAGAACAACTCGTGTAAAACCACACGAAATCAACGCCGACAATTTCAGATTTTTTAACCACCAATTCGTACACAATTCAAACAATAAACCCCAAATAAAGCAATCAAACACAATTACAACAATGTAGGATCAAATTTAAACTACAATTAAGCATTATATGATCGAATTTTAGGCATAAAAATCAAGTTAGGAATTGAAATTGAAAGTTAGGGTTATAAATTGATGGAGTGACTGTAACGACCCCAAAATCACCCTAATTTTCTTAACTTAAAATAGAACTTTTATGTGCATTTTATGTGTTAGAAAATATTTTTATGACTTACATATATTATTTGAGTATATGTGTTAATTAATGTGTTAGTAGAAATTTTGTTAGAAGGAATAAATGAGTTAGTTGAAACTTTAGGGTCCAAAGTGTAAATTTAAAGTTCAGGGGCTTATTTGCTCAAAATGAAAGTAGAGGGACCAAAGTGAAAATTTTATAAAAATCTTCATATACTTATCCTAACCATTCTCTCTCTCTGCGTATGCAATAATTTCACCATTTTCTCGTTACTCTCTCTGGTTCACGAAGAAAAAAAGTAAGTTCAACCCATTTCGATTTAATTTTTTTTATTTACTTATCTGTTTTAAAAACCAATTATATAAAAATGATCAGGGCATTGAGTATGTCATTTCTACCCGAACAAAACATATTTCTGCGATACTTTTTCGGGACATAGGTAAGTTACTAATTCCCCTTAAATAGTAAAATGGTCATGTATTTGCTATATGTGTGATATGTGGTGAAATTATTGTGAAAAGAATTTATTTGTGATACTTGTTTATTTGGGACAAAGGGATTATAATTATACTGGATAAGTGACTTGGTTTGTATGCAAGGATGTATATGGAGTATGTTTATATACTTGAGAATGTTAGTATAAGTATTTGAAAGTACACTCCTACTCGTGGGACGGTAAAATATTAACTTGAGTTAAATGTTAAATAAGTATATTATAAAAATTATACTATTATTCTTCGGACGGGGAAATGTATGGAAGTATCCCTAAATGAGTATATTAGTATATTAGAAAAATTATATTTATACTTGTGGAACGGTGGAACGAAAGGAGTATAGTTTGTTCAAGTTTTGGCCTGGAGGGTGTGTTGGGCGGCCGCCCAAATAGGGCGTGCGACCGCACACTTATCTGGAAGATTTTTGTCTTGGGACAGAGTGTTTTGAGCGGCCGCACAGTCTGGTGTGGGCGACCGCCCAGGGTTGCTGAAATAGTTGAGTTGTTTCATTTCAAGAGATTTAAAGTTCAATCTTGGTCTAGGTCTTAGGTGATATCCTAGAGTACCTAGAGGGTTGTTGTGGAATACTCTTGTGTTTGAAATGGTTCCTTTGTGAACATGAGTGTTGTGGAATTTGACTGAATGTTAAGTGGATATTGTTGAACATCTTTTGATGTGGTTTGGATTAGTTCATCTTTGTGAAGTGTTTGGCTTGGTTCCCTACTTTGGAATCATTGCCCTGGTTGTTGTTTAAGCAAGTATTCATTACTATGCTCGTTTTAAAGTCCAGCTGGTACTACTTGTTGTGGTTTTGGGCAGTGGTAGGGATTACGATGGCACACGAGCCAAGTTCATTGTAAGGCTTCTACCATTGGTTTCCCATTTTTAACCCCTTTCCTAGGACCAAAGGTTGGGCACTTTGGTTTATGACATTGTGTCATTTTCCCCCTCTTGTTGTTGTTTGCGTGGTTGTTATTGTTTGGTTTTCGGGATCCCGGCTTTAGCTCTTTGATGCTGCTCAGTTGATACCTCTCAGATGGTTATATGTTTGATTCGAGAACCTTGGCTCAGTATCCATGTATGAGTGTATAATTTAGCCTTATGTGCTGCCTGATGAGTTGGTCATTATTTCCAACCGGTATGAGACGGTTGGCGATAGGGAGCCTCTCATGTTATGTGCTATATGCTATATGATTCTTTGTTGATATAGTTTCTTTATGATTATCATATCAGCATGTAACGTAGTTGCATTTTAGTAGCTTACTGAGATTCATTCTCATCCCTTATTTGTTTACTGTTTTAGATAAAGGCGAGTCCAGGGAATAGGATAATTGCACGAGAGGACGTCGTGGTGGTAAGAGTTTGGGATATGAGTTTTGTCAAGGTTACATTACTTAGATGTATAACCTTTTGGGTAGAGTTTCCTTGACTTTATCATCTTGTAACACCTATATTTTGGATAATGTCGGTGTTTGTACATTTGTATAAAAGTTTGTAAGCCTTCAGTCTAAATACTTCCGTTTGTGAAAGTTGTTTGAAAAGTTTGTTTAAAGTTAGATGAAGTCTTTGAATTTCAAGTGTGATTTTGTTAAACTTTATAAAAGTACATTTCAAAAAGATTTCCTAAAAGTGTTTTATAACGTCTTCCACTCGTGTCCCGATCGTGGGGCCAAGTAGGACCACGGTTCTGGGGCGCGACAGTTGGTATCAGAGCTAGGTTGTAGATTGTCTAGAATGACTAAGTGACCTAGGAGGGTAGTTGGGTAGAGAGTGCGTAACGTTAAGTGTTTTATGCAGATAATCACTGAAGATGGTTGGAACAGAGGGTGATCAGTCGGGGCCTTCAGGGCTGGGTAATGCTAGAAAAGAGGTTCGAACAATGTTCCAAGGTATGTTTGAAACTGTAATGAAAACAATTGACGATATAGTTGAGCATAAAAGCAAGGTTGAAGCCTCAGATGTGACAAAACGAGGAGGACAGTTAAAACCACAACCCCAGCGTGGTGATAGTAAAGAATACCAAGGGACATATTCGCAAGCTAAGGAATCTTTTCAAGGGCCACAAAATAGAAGAACTCAAGGCAAAAGAGTATGTAGCTATTGTCGGAAGGAAGGGCATTTAGAAGAAAGATGTTGGAAGAAGCAAGGAAAATGTATGAGATGTGGTCAGTTGGGTCATTTTCAGAAGGATTGACCTAGATTTAAGGTACAGGCATCGGGAAGTTCAGTTGGGTCTTCTCAGGGCCAGAAGAGGGATTCTTCAGGGAAGCTTAAGGTACAAGGTAGTGTTTCTGCCATCAATCAACAACAGATTTCAGATCCTTCTAATATGATTGGAGGTATAATTTCTATGTCTAGTTTGAGAGCATATACACTTATAGACCCTGGCTCTTCGCATTCTTATGTGTCTTGCATTTTGCTTCTCGATTACATGTGTCTCCTGATTCTCTACCTTAGGTGTTAGAGGTGTCTATCCTAAGGGGGAGTGTTTGGTGATTGATAGAGTGTTGCGCACTTGTGATGTGCAAATTTGTGAGCATGTTTTACTTGCTGGTTTAGTTATTTTTCCATAGCAAGATTTTGATATTATTGTGGTGGAGTTTTATATGCTAGTGTGCTTTAATTAAGCATGGTAGATATATGTGTTTAGCATTCATGTTATTTATGCATTAAAGTCTGAAAATTGTTATCAGAAGGTTATGCCTGGTATTTGGTTTATGGGGTTGGCAGCAAAGTGTCTATAGCTAAACTAGAGAATGTACTCTTCCTTTGTGGGATCTCAGATATGTTTTCTATTGAGTAGTACATAATTGATGAAAACCTTGGATTATTTTGAGTTGTTCGGTATCATGCTATAGTGTTGATATCTAGTGCAATATATCCATAACATTGGTTGAGTTAAAGGAGTAGAAGATTCAACTTGAGATATTTCTTGACAAGGGATTCATTACGTTCAGTATGTCTACGTGGGATGTATCAGTATTGTTTATTAGGAAAAGGTATGGTACTTTGCGATTGTATATTGAATACTAAGAGCTCAACCAGATGACTATAACGAATCATCACTTGTTATTTTATATGGGGGGATATAATTGATCAACTTCAGAGATCAGTGGGTTATTCAGTGGTTGATTTGAAGTGATTATCATCAGTTGAAATTTTGAGTTGAGTATATTTTAAAAAACGGTTTTTCATACCAGGTATGGGCATCATAAATTGTGGTCATAGTATTTGAATTAACAACTACTTCAGTGGTATTGTTGGATATGCTGAGTTGTATCTGTAGCCGTAATTGGATTGCTTTGTGAGAGGCAACAGTTGTGAAATCAAGGCATTATGTCTTCTTGTTAGAGGATATATTATTTTGAGGAAGTTTCAATTCAGGCATGGTTATTGATTCTTTAAATATGGAAGCAACAGTAATTGGAGAAATCTTAATTCAGTAGCAGAGGTATGTAACTTGTTGAGATTGTCATATGGTAAGAGATTCATTGATGGATTTCTAAGGTAGCTACACCGTTAACTATATGACACAGGAAGATACACTTTCTCGATGGATTCGTAAGAGTGAAATGAGTTTTTAATTATTGAAACGAGAGTTGATGACAACTTCAGTATTGATATTGCTTAATGGATTTGACTAGTATTACAGTTATCTAAAGGATATGATCAGTGTTACTATTTTCTAGTGGATATGTCGAGTTTTACCATTATAGTGGATCTAATAAATTTATTATTCATGGTGATGCCTTAAAGAGTGATTGAGATGTTCATCGCTTCAGAATTGTATGGTAACAATGTGTGGTTTGAGAAGATTGATTCCTTATGAACAAAATTATCCTACCTATAACTTGAGATTTATTGCGATTATATATCCATGGCATTTGCGAATGACTTTCATAGAGCCATATTAAAGTGTTTATCAACCATGAGAGTTGAAGTATTGGTTTTTCAAAGAGAGTTATACATGAGATAATGCAGGAAAAGTACCATGTTATATCATCCGGGAAAGGTAATGTGTTAGAGGATACATTGACTTATAGTTCATGTTTGATAAAAATAAATGGGGAATGTTAGAGGAATTAACATTTTGGAGTTTTGTGAGTCGAGACATGTGATGATTTTGCGATTGTGAAAGCTTTAAGTTTCTACTCTATTGAATGATTTCAACTATAGAAAATTACTAGTGGAATGAATGATGATAGACAACACGATTTTGTTCGTTGCTAGTGATGGAACTTTAACTTTTATAGCAGAGTATGTAGTCGACACTTAGTGGAACCAACATGCATAACGGAATTCAACTACAGGTACTTGAAGAGTTACATTTGATTTGTTTGACACGAGAAATTCTAAGCATTCAACTAAGTCCTTGAGCTGCGAATAATCTGGAAGTAAAATATCAGTGATCAGTTGGTTTGTGACAAGCCTTTGAGATTTCTAAGTGGATATGAATCTATTGTGAAAGGTTTCATTGAAGGAGTTACCCTGAATAGTTGAGAACAATGATCTTGATTGATAGCGGATTGGTTACCAAGTTTCCTCACCTTATCTATTTTGAGGGTATAAATGCTAATTCCAGTTGTTACTTATTTGTTCAGAAGATAGTTCGATTTCAAGGGATGCCTACAAGCATGGTATTAGATATGGGTTCCTTATTTACATCTTGATTTTAGTAAGCAATTCAGAAGGTTTTGAATTCAAAATTGGGATTTAGTACATGTTTTCATCCTCAGACAGATGGCCAGTCAGAAAGAACCATTCAGATTCTTGAGGACATGTTGAGAACTTATTTAGTTGATTCTTAGAATTCGTGGGATATACCTTTACTTCTCGTGGAGTTTGCTTAATATATCAATTCTTTTGAGATATGGGGAAGAGTTAGAGATCGGGCTTGTATTCCTTCTCTTGACAAGATTCATAATGTGTTCCATGTTTCGATGCTTCGAAAGTATCCTTAGTTGTTTGATTCGTTTGGTAAGTTATCCTAAAATTCGGGACGAATTTTCTTTAAGGGGGAGTGATTGTAACGACCCCAAAATCACCCTAATTTTCTTAACTTAAAATGGAACTTTTATGTGCATTTTATGTGTTAAAAAATATTTTTATGACTTACATATATTATTTGAGTATATGTGTTAGTTAATGTGTTAGTAGAAATTTTGTTAGAAGGAATAAATGAGTTAGTTGAAACTTTAGGGTCCAAAGTGTAACTTTAAAGTTCAGGGGCTTATTTGCTCAAAATGAAAGTAGAGGGACCAAAGTGAAAATTTTATAAAAATATTCATATACTTATCCCCACCATTCTCTCTCTATGCGTATGCAATAATTTCTCCATTTTCTCGTTACTCTCTCTGGTTCACGAAGAAAAAAAGTAAGTTCAACCCATTTCGATTTAATTCTTTTTATTTACTTATCCGTTTTAAAAACTAATTATATAAAAATGATCAGGGCGTTGAGTAGGTCATTTCTACCCGAACAAAACATATTTATGCGATATTTTTTTTCCGGAAATAGGTAAGTTACTAATTCCCCTTAAATAGTAAAATGGTCATGTATTTGCTATATGTGTGATATGTGGTGAAATTATTGTGAAAAGAATTTATTTGTGATACTTGTTTATTTGGGACAAAGGGAGTATAATTATACTGGGTAAGTGACTTGGTTTGTATGCAAGGATGTATATGGAGTATGTTTATATACTTGAGAATGTTAGTATAAGTATTTGAAAGTACACTCCTACTCGTGGGACGGTAAAATATTAACTTGAGTTAAATGTTAAATAAGTATATTATAAAAATTATACTATTATTCTTGGGATGGGAAAATGTATGGAAGTATCCCTAAATGAGTATATTAGTATATTAGAAAAATTATATTTATACTTGTGGAACGGTGGAACGAAAGGAGTATAGTTTGTTCAAGTTTTGGCCTGGCGGGTGTGTTGGGCGGCCGCCCAAATAGGGCATGCGACCGCACACTTATCTGGAAGATTTTTGTCTTGGGACAAAGTGTTTTGGGCGGCCGCACAGTCTGGTGTGGGCGACCGCCCAGGGTTGCTGAAATAGTTGAGTTGTTTCATTTCAAGAGATTTAAAGTTCAATCTTGGTCTAGGTCTTAGGTGATATCCTAGAGTACCTAGAGGGTTGTTGTGGAATACTCTTGTGTTTGGACTGGTTCCTTTGTGAACATGAGTGTTGTGGAATTTGACTGAATGTTAAGTGGATATTGTTGAACATCTTTTGATGTGGTTTGGATTAGTTCATCTTTGTGAAGTGTTTGGCTTGGTTCCCTACTTTGGAATCATTGCCCTGATTGTTGTTTAAGCAAGTATTCATTACTATGCTCGTTTTAAAGTTCAGCTGGTACTACTTGTTGTGGTTTCGGGCAGTGGTAGGGATTACGATGGCACACGAGCCAAGTTCATTGTAAGGCTTCTACCATTGGTTTCTCATTTTTAACCCCCTTCCTTAGGCCAAAGGTTGGGCACTTTGGGTTATGACATTGTGTCATTTTCCCCCTCTTGTTGTTGTTTGCGTGGTTGTTATTGTTTGGTTTTCGGGATCCCGGCTTCAGCTCTTTGATGCTGCTCAGTTGATACCTCTCAGATGGTTATTTGTTTGATTCGAGAACCTTGGCTCAGTATCCATGTATGAGTGTATAATTTAGCCTTATGTGCTGCCTGATGAGTTGGTCGTTATTTCCAACCGGTATGGGACGGTTGGCGATAGAGAGCCTCTCATGTTATGTGTTATATGCTATATGATTCTTTGTTGATATAGTTTCTTTATGATTATCATATCAGCATGTAAACGTAGTTGCATTTTAGTAGCTTACTGAGATTCATTCTCACCCCTTATTTGTTTACTGTGTTAGATAAAGGCGAGTCCAGGGAATAGGATAATTGCACGGGAGGACCTCGTGGTGGTAAGAGTTTGGGATATGAGTTTTGTCAAGGTTACATTACTTAGATGTATAACCTTTTGGGTAGAGTTTCCTTGACTTTATCATCTTGTAACACCTATATTTTGGATAATGTCGGTGTTTGTACATTTGTATAAAAGTTTGTAAGTCTTCAGGCTAAATACTTCTGTTTGTGAAAGTTGTTTGAAAAGTTTGTTTAAAGTTAGATGAAGTCTTTGAACTTCAAGTGTGATTTTGTTTAACTTTATAAAAGTACATTTCAAAATTTTTTCCTAAAAGTGTTTTATAACGTCTTCCACTCGTGTCCCAAGCGTGGGGCCAAGTAGGACCACGGGTCTGGGGCGCGACAGTGACTGAGAGATGGATGGGTTTTTATTAATGAATGAATTTGGGTATTTTGGAGGTATATATATGAGGGTATTATAGTAAATAACTTATGTATTACACAAACCCATGTCTTACAAATATATACACCCTTTACATTCAAACAAAAATATGTATATTGCCAATGAAAGACACATACCTCCTCTCCATGTTGGATACATTCTTCCATATCCTCGATCAAAACTTTATTTAATTACGAATTCTCTATGCACCTTACTCAATTATCTAGAGTTTCAGCAAGCTTGATGTGCCCTTAACTCGTTTTAGAAAGAAAAAAAAAACTTTGAACGTAATTGTATTCAAAATATGAAATCTTCAGATATCAACATAGCCTAAAACCGTTTTTGACTAAGATCCACATATCCCTTTATTTAATTACTTTGTTATTCATTTAAAAGATTATTTTCCTATTTTGTTAATGTACATATCTTATTTTGCATAATTTTAGGATAAACTTATTGAGATTTGAAATTATGTTGCTTACTTTAAAAATTACCTTATTGAAATTTGAAATTATTTTGCTTAATTTTAGGATTAATATGTTGTCATTGATATAGAGTTATCTTTACACTTGTGCTAAGGCCTATGGATTGATGACACGCGGACTTCCAAGTCATAATTCCATGTGGCAAGATGTGGGAATAGAATATGACTTGCTTCTATACATTGTATAGATTTAGTTACCATTTTCCCGCAATCCCCATTTTCCACATTAATGTCAAACCCAAATTAAGAAAGTAATACTCTCTCCGTCCCAGACTAAGATTCTCACTTTCCTTTTTGGTTTGTCCCAGACTAAGGTTCTTAGTTGCTTTATTACTTAAAATGGATAATGGGACCCACTTATCACTCTCACAACAAAAACTTTTTACACACTTCCTCTCTCCTACTTTCTCCTACTCTACTTTTCATACTCACAACATTTATCTTTTCTTAAACTCTGTGTGAAATCAAACTAAGAACCTTAATCGGGGACAGAAGGAGTAAGAACTTGAAATTCATACTCGAAAATCACATCACTTACCCAAGATTGTTTTGTTTTTTATTTTTATTTTTTGGGTTAATTCTTTAATGTACCAAATTATGGTGTTCCTATGTTATCCTTTCAAAATTTACATGTGTGTATTATACATGCTATTTAACTGAATTAAAATGAATATCATTAGCCTCAGGTGCCATATATGCTACAAAAAATTAGGTGAAGTACTTTCTTTTTTAACAAAAAATAAGTTTAGGTGGCAAATCCAACAAACCAACAATTCGAATATTTTTCATGCAATTTTTCCTTATATTTAATATCTTATGAAAAATAAATCTAAGCAAAAAAATTAAAAGCTTCAAAATTTAAAATTTAAAATTTAATGTTTGAATCAGCAGAATTATTTAAAATATAGGTTGTTTTTTTGAAATCATCAAACTTGTACTGACGAATTAAATGCCGCCACATGGCTTTCCAGGTCACAATTCCACGAGGCGCGCTGTGAGGCCTGAAAATGTTCCTACTTTTATATATTATATAGAAGATTAGAAGAACTTATGTGAAAAAAAATTGTTCAGTATTCATTCTTTTAATTTATTCATCGGTATATATTTATTATTAAAAAAATTTACCCATTAATTTTTCTAAATTCATGTTTTTTAAATTATAAGTTTTAATTCCATCCCTTAATGATACAGACTCAAAACCATCTCCTTTAACACGATCTAATTATCGAGATTATGAGTCAAACAATTGCAGTCCTTGATAAATGAAGATTGACCAAATGGAAAACCCTATTCGCCTTTAATGTAGCTCGGCAAGAATAAAGCATATCACCCAATTCTGACAAAATCTCTACTATCTGAGGCAACACCATTGTAGACTATTTTCGAATCAATTTTATTGTTCACCCACCAAAATAAGTTCGAAAGTGTTCTAATTCATAAAAAAAGCGGTTTGGAAACTACAATTGAAAGTTCAAAATAATAAAATGCAATGGAGAAATATGTAAGCTACATTACTTATTAAGTTAATTTAATGATATTACATGTAGAGCCCATAAAAGACAACCAATGAGAAAATGAGGTTAATTTGACCAGTAAAACCTTATTTGCATTCAAACAAAAATATTTACATTCAAACAAAAATATTCATATTGCCAATGAAAGACACATACCTCCTCTCCATGTTGGATACATTCTTCCATATCCTCGATCAAAACTTTATTTAATTACGAATTCTCTATGCACCTTTGTTGGGTATGCTAATTTATAAACCACCCCTATTACCTAGATTTGATTGATCCCATAACCTAATTTTATCTTTTGTGGCCTTTAGGATATATTGTAAGAAGTGTTAAAATTCATTTTTAGAATAGTCCATTTTAATAGTATAGGCTTTAGATTGTTAGGACTTAAAATTTTCTAAGTCTGGAAATTTAGTGGTCAAGTCCTTGACCGTGAATCTCTCGACCGTGAGTGGATCACTTGACCGTGGAAGACCGCTTGACCATGGAAGATCACATGACCGTGAAACTCTCGACCGCAAGGACTCGACCGCAAGGAAAGAAGGTGCTCAAGAATCCAAGTGTTCCAACTTAACCTTGGTCAAACTAACGTTGCAGAACTTGGACCCCAAGCAATTCAAATTTGAATTCATCTAAGTGGGACCACCTCTCATCTGCAAAAAGGGATAACTCAGATTGATCTCCAATCAGAATTCAACAGCTCGTCGTCCTTCAACTTGGAGCCCAAGTAATACCAACAGCTATTTTCTCATTCAAGGCTATAAATAGCCCTTAAGTTCTTCATTGAATAACTGCTGAGATTAAAAAATGAGAGAAATTGCTGTTGAAATACTTGGTGATTGAAGATCATAACTCAAGATTTCCAGAATCCTTTGAATCTTCAAAGAACTCACCTTCAAACATTCAAAGCTCTCCAGCAACATTCAAGTCATCTCAAGCCTTGTTACACTTAAGATTCATTATGCTCTAAAATCATATAGATTCCAAAGGGCTCTTGATTCTTACACACACTCACCCCAATTGATCAATCACATAGATTGAATCAAAAGGGATACACTGGTCTAAGTCTAGGATTTATTCTTCATAGAAAGTAGGTGTTGATTCAAAGCTTCATCTCTGTAATCTGTACACTCAAGAATCAATATATACCTTCATTCAAAATCCAAGACTGACCATCTTGGTAAAGGAAGTAGATCTTTTAACAGATCGAACCTTTCCAAATACTTGTGTCATTTTAATTTCTGCAAATTTACTTTCAAGTATTGTTCATCTTGTTCTTTATTGTTCATATTAATCTTGTTTGTCGTTTAGTGTTTGATCTTTCAGATTTAAGAACTGTTGTGAATTGTGTTTGTTTGTTCTCCACATTGCCTAAGTTAAAATCTGACTAACTTATCTTTTGCCAAAACTTCTAAGACAACAACTTTCAATCTCTCAACCATCTGACCGCAAATCTCTGACCGTAAATCACTTGACCGCAACTCTCTCGACCGGAACAACTTTACCGTGAGAAAGAAGATATTTTTATCAAAACAACCATACCTTATTTCTATCGAAAACTTCTGCTGTGCATATTACACCTTGACCGTGTGGTTTTTACTTGACCGCAAATTCAAGATTGTAAGCACTTGGTTGAATTTTGAAAAAGGGTTGAAATTTTAAATAGGCTATTCACCCCCCCTATAGCCTCTCTTCATACCTTGTTATGTCTTTGGGACCAACAAGTGGTATCAGAGCAAACACTTTTATAAAACCTCTGTTTTTCAAGCTTAACAGCTTGGGTGCCGATTCAAAATGGCAAGTCAGAAAACTATGGCAACGGTTAACTTCACTCACGTTCCAGCGTTCGACGAAGATAACTTTGATGTATGGAAGCACAGCATTCTAACTCAGTTCTACTCCATGGATGAGCAACCTGGTGATTGTCTTACCATTGGACCATACTTCCCAATGAAAGCAAATCCGAATCCAGAAACCAATGCAGACACACCGTCGATCAAGAAACAAAAAGCTGAATGGACAGATGAAGAGAAAAGACTGGTTGGAATGGATGTGAAAGCAAATAGCATACTCCTAAGTGCTTTGAGTACATCTCAGCGTCAACAAATAATGGAATGTGCTACCGCAAAAGAACTTTGGGATGCAATTGAAGATTACATCGAAGGAGATCAAGCTTGCAAAGAAAGCAAAAAGTTTACAATTCAAAGAAGATTCAACAACTTTGCCAAAATCCCCGATGAATCACTCAGAGCCACATATGATCGTTATTATGAGATCGTGAGTACTTACACTGCACTTGGGAAGAAGCTTACCAAGAAAGAAATCAATGTTAATTTTCTAGCCACTCTTGGTTCTCAATATCTTCATAAAGGAAACACTCTTGAAGATACCAAGTTACTAGATGATATGTCACTCAGAAGCCTCTATGCCAACCTCAAGGTTTTTGACATTAAGCTCCACAACATTGAAGAAATGGAAGGAAAAACAAAGAACTCGTCGTTGGTCACTAAAAAGGAAGAAATGGTCGAAGAAGAAGATCCAAAAATCTCCACGTCTGAATTACTAGATATGGACGATGATGACTTTTTGCTATGTTCGTGAAAAGATTTCAAAAGTTCAGAAAATCAGCAAAGCTCGGATCATCAAGCAAAGCTCCAGCAAGGTTCTCAAGGAGCAGCTCAACAAATAAGAAAGAGTACTCCAACTTCTCCAAGAAGAAAGAGGATCTCGTTTGTTTTAATTGCAGGAAACCCGGTCATTTCGCATCAGAATGTCCAATTCCCAAATTCGAGTACATGAAGAAGAAAAGCAACTTCACTCCTAGATACTCAAAGCAAAAGGAAATGGTCGCTGAAGAGGACTCTGCCACAAAAGAGTTAGCTACCTGGATAGAGTTAGATTCTGATGAAAGCGACGAGGATTCTGAAGAAGGTCACATTTGTTTGGTCGTTCATTCCGATGATGAGGATGATAATGAAAATCGTCGCTCACCAAATGCAAAACCTAAACGGATAAGCTATACGGCTGATGAACTTGCTGAAAAGGGATTCCTAACTCCAGTTCAAAGGAATGGCGATCTTCTATTTTCTAGATGTGATGTAAGTGCAGCAAAGAAGGCTCAATACAATCCCAAGGTGAAGGAAGTTCTGTTTACCACTCCTCAAGTCAAGTTTTACATTTCCCCCGATGAACAAGAAAAGATGTTTGCAAAAGCTGAACAGGTAATTAGTAAGTTCTCTGGTATGAAGGAAGCTTTAGCACTTTAAACTGATGAAATTTCCCAGCTTAAGACGGAGAAATCTCTACTAAGATCTGAACTCACCCTCCTTAAGGAGAAGATCAAGAGCATGACTCCTCTTACTGAATGAAACCGTTTCTTAGAAGAACAAAATGCCATATTTAAGGTTAAAAACGAAGAATTGGTTGCTGAGATAAACGACCTAAAAAGGATCACTAATAAGTGGACCAATTCTCGTATCACTATGGAATAAATCTTAGAATCCCAAAAGTCTAGTGGTGATAAGGAAGGCTTGGGATTCCAAACTAGTGACAACTTTAAATGTGCATCTTGTTGTGAAAGAGATGAGAAATTTACCAAGCAAACTTTGGAAGGGTCAAAAGCTAAACATCAAGAATCTAAGGGTAAAAGACAAGAACCAAAGAAGAAACAAGAGTTCCACTATATCTATCCTAAGTATCAAACTGGCAAGGCTTCAAAGTTGAAAGAAAAAGTCATGGAAGATTCTACCGCAGAGGAATACTCTGGTAAGGTACCTGGACACGACCGCGCATCAACCTCAAGACCCGGTCGAGTAGCCTTCCGCGGCATGTCGACCGCAAACAAGGGTCATGCGGTCAAGTTCAAGAAATTGAACTTTGTTCAGGAGAAATCTTCCATACCAGTTAACAATGTTGTGCTCAAGACCTCAACGAAGTTTGTTAACCCTCAGTTAGGTGGCTTCCACCATTGTTCTGTGTGTGATGGTGATGGTCACAAGGCTGCTGAATGTCTTTTTAGATTCACACCCAATCCCATAAAGAGTAACCCTCCTTCTGTGAGGCAAGTGTGGGTTGTCAAAAGTTGCTAACCCTTCGGACCCAAAAGAATAAAAAGGGGACCTTGTTATTAAATGTTTATTTTATAGGTCCTCTGATTAATGGCTGGACATTCCAAGGATAAATCAAGCTTATGGTATCTCGACAGTGGCTGCTCAAGGCACATGACCGGAGATATCAATTTATTGGAAGATGTTCGTGAAGAAAAAGGGCCATCAGTAACCTTCGGAGATAATAACAAAGGAAAGACTGTAGGATATGGAGTCATCCGAAAAGGAAAAATCACCATCCAAGAAGTCTCTCTAGTTATTGGTCTACAACACAATTTACTCTCAATATCTCAGTTCTGTGACAAAGGATTGCAATGCCACTTCACTTCAAATTTTTGTCTCATCAAAGATGGCACATCCGGCGTCACCTTGCTTAAAGGAATTCGTAAGAAAAACGTTTATATTGTTGATCACCACGATGAGAAGTGCACAGCATGTCAACTAGGCAAACAACCAAAGGCGTCTTTCTCCAGCAAGACGACACCTTCAACTTCAATATGTTTGCAGCTACTACATATGGACTTGTTTGGACCTGTCACTACCGCAATTATTGGTGGAAATAGATATACTTTAGTTGTGGTAGACCATTACTCAAGATATACATGGGTTGAAATGATGATCTCAAAGGATGATTGCAATGACATTTTGACCGCACTCTTTAGACAGCTCCAAACACAAAAGGAAGATGACATCGTTAGTGTTCGATCCGACAACGGTACAGAATTCAAGAACAACGGTGTAGCTCAGTACTGTGATGACCATGGTATTGACCACAACTTCTCTGCTGCTGGAGTTCCTCAATAAAATGGTGTTGTGGAAAGGAAGAACAGAACGTTGATAGAGGCTGGAAAGACAATGATTGCTGAAGCTAAGCTACCTCAATACTTTTGGGCTGAAGCTGTTAACACAACATGCTTCACTCAAAATAGATCCCTCATCAACAAGACCTACAACAAAACTCCTTATGAACTTTGGAGAGGAAGAACCCCCAACATAGCATACTTCAAGATATTTGGATGCAAATGCTTCATACTCTACAACGGTAAAGAACATCGAGGTAAATTTGCTCCTAAGGCCGATGAAGGTACATTTATTGGGTATGATAAACACTCAAAAGCTTTTCGTGTATTTAACAAAACCACTCTTAAGATAGTTGAATCTGTCCATGTTACTTTTGATGAACATTCTCTCCTTGAAATATTGCTGATGATTTTGTTGAGCTTAATGAGATAGGTACAAATCAACCACAAAATCAATCAACTCAAAGAAATCTATCTACCTCAACTGCACCTCCATCTGCCTCTCATGAAGCACCAGAAGCTACCACATCTGCTGCTACCCCAAATGGAGTTGAAGTTGAAACACCCATCTATGTGGAAGAACCTATCCCTCAAATTACTTATGATTGGGAAGGCACAAATGACGTACCACTAGAAAATTTACAACCACCATCAACTCAACCAGACATACCTCAAGAAGTTCGTGAGGTCAGAGATCACCCAATTCAGAATATCATTGGTGACCTACATTCTGGTGTTAGAACAAGAAGATCAAACTATGATGCACTTACCGCATTCATATCTCAAGTTGAACCCAATAAAGTTGATGAAGCACTCCAAGACTCAAATTGGGTTGTTGCTATGCAAGAAGAGCTCAACTAATTTGAAAGATGCAAAGTTTGGACCTTAGTTCCAAGGCCACAAAATCAAGGAGTGATTGGTACAAAGTGGGTGTTCCGAAACAAGATGGATGAGAATGGAAGCATCACTAGAAATAAAGCTAGGTTGGTTGCACAAGGATACAGACAAGAAGAAGGCATTGATTATGATGAAACATTTGCCCCCGTTGCAAGACTCGAAGCTATAAGGATATTCTTAGCTTATGCCTCTTACAAGCGATTCAAGTTATTTCAAATGGACGTAAAGAGTGCATTCCTCAACGATGAACTTCAAGAAACAGTCTTTGTTGCTCAACTGCCCGGATTTGAAGACCCCAAATTTTCAAATCATGTCTACAAACTCCGTAAAGCTCTGTATGGACTCAAACAAGCTCCACGTGCATGGTATGATACTCTATCCAAGTTTCTCCTTGAAAAGGGATTCAAGCGTGGTAAGATCGACACAGCTCTATTCATTGCTAAATATCATGATCATACTTTATTAGTTCAAATATATGTAGATGATACTATTTTTGGTTCTACTAATGAATTGTTGTGTAAGCGATTTGAGAAGCTAATGAAAAGCAAATTTGAGATGAGCATGATGAGAGAATTAACATTCTTCATTGGGCTTCAAATTAAACAATGTGCTGAAGGCATCTTCCTCAATCAAGCAAAGTACAGAAAGGACCTTATCAAGAAATTTGAACTTGAAAATGCAAAGACATATGACACTCCTATGGCTGCTGGTAACAAGTTAGATAAAGACTTGAAAGGTAAAAAGGTTGATCAAACCTTATACCGAGGTATGATTGATTCTCTTCTTTACTTAACTGCTAGTAGGCCATATATCATGTTTAGTGTTTGTGTTTGTGCTAGTTATCAAGCGGATCCTAGAGAAGCACATCTTATTGATGTTAAACGTATTATTCGATATCTATCTGGGACTATTAACCTTGGACTTTGGTACTCCAAAGATTCAAATTTTGATCTTATAGGTTACTCAGATGCAAATTATGCAGCATGTACAATAGACAGGAAAAGCACAAGTGGAACTTGTCATTTCCTTGGAAATCGACTTGTTTCATGGGCAAGCAAGAAACAAGCCTCAGTCTCTGTATCTACCACAGAAGCTGAATATATAGCTGTTGGAAGCTGCTGCTGCCAAGTGCTATGGATGAAGCAACAATTGGTTGACTACGGAATCGACGAAGAAAATTGTCCAATCTATTGTGACAATACATCTACCATTGCTGTCTCCAACAACCCTGTCATGCATTCAAAAACCAAACACATTGATATCAAGTACCACTTTCTCAAGGATCATGTGGAAAAAGGTAATATCCATCTAGAGTATGTGAGTACTGACAATCAAATTGCAGATATTCTCACCAAGGCTCTTGATTCGAAGAGATTTAGGTATCTTAAAGGAGAAATGGGCATGCTAGAACTTTAATTACTTGTCCATATATCTTGATTGTGCTAATGTCTTGTGTTTTATCCAAGTCCAAAACCAAGCAGGTCTCAACGGTCGATGACATCTCACCGGTCAAGTAACCACGGTCGAAGCTTCAAAATCTATCAAGTGTACCGACCGCACCTTGTTGACCGCATAATGTGTCGACCGCATGAAACAGATGAAATTTGTTCAAGGCTTTAAAGAAGCCTACCGCATGGGAAAACGATGACGACAATGATTCACTGCTTTATAGAAGCATCTCTTAACCAAGGTACCCTCCTGACCGCATAAGGTCACGGTCAAGCACCTGACCGCAACAAACTAGGTGACCAGGTAAGTGTTTCTAACTTAGCAAATTCTGAGGATCTTCCTAGTCATCCAAGGGGAAATTCTGTAATTTCCTCTTTTCCCTCGTCTTTATTTAATTCAAATCATTTGCAATTAATTTTATTCCCTTATTTATGTCCGCCGTCACTATCCATGCATTTATGGTGAAAGGACATTACTGGGCAAATCCCTGAGTTTTTGCAGAGTTAACCTCCCACTTCTCTTACACAAACCGTTCCACTTCTCCTCAACTCCACCTCTCTGTAACAACTTTTTCTGAAATCCCTCTCCACTCTCCACTTTATCTCTCTATACTCTGTCTCTCTCTACTTCTCTCTACAAAACCCAGTTCCTCTTTCTCTTGTTTCTTAATCTTTTATTCTATAAATGGCACCAAAATCAACACAACCAACAAAATCATCCAAGAAATCACAAGACCTACCATCTGAAGATGCAATGGTATGATTTCTTGACCCAAAACTCATTTTTTTATTTTCGTTTCTCAGTTTTGGCGGAGTTAAAACCCTTGGTATTCATGTTCGATTCTCTCTGTTTCTAGGTTAAATTCTCGTTGTTTTACTAGTTATTCTTGTTATTTTCGAGATTTCGAGAATATAATGTTTAGATTCATATTCTAGTTGTTATATCTCTCTATGCCATGAATTTTCAAAGCTTTTAGTTCATATTTTTGATTTTTTTGCCCTTTCGAATTCTGAGATTGATATGTTCCTAACAGTGAAATTGATGCTATAATGTTGCTTAATCGGTTTTTATGCTCATGTGCATGTAATTTTTATGGATTTTCATGCTCTGAATCGTTTTTTTTTGGGTTTTTGCCATGAATAGTGTTCTTGGTGTTCTTATGATATTCTTCATGTTCTTGATATAGCCACTTTTTGATTCTCATTTTTGGCTACACATAGTGTTTTGGTGTTTGTGTGTGTTTTTATAAATTTCATTAAATATTTCTAAGTATTTTCTTGTCTACCGTCGTCTCTGTCTACCTTGTGCATGTCGACCACACCATCTTGGTTATTTGACCGCACAATGAGCGACCGCACCAGTGTTGCTAACTTCTCAATTTTTTTAAGAAGAACAATCATTCATTCCTGGGTGCGTTATAGATTACGAAGATCTTCAAAAAGATGCTATTGGGAGACACTTGATCAAAAGGATGAAGAAATCTGACATTCTCCATTACTTTACCATGAACCAATCTGATCATTACCTTGCCACAGTTGGAGAATTCTATTCTACTGCTAAAGAAGTCAAAGGGAGAGATGAACAGAACCACTCTCTTAACTGGATTGCTGCTGAAGTGTATGGTCATAAGATAGAAATTGACTACACTGATATTGCCTCCACCCTTGGTCTTGACATTGACAATGAGGCTCCTATCTCCCTATCTGATGATGAGTATGATGGATTGGAAACAAGGCTAATTGGATCTACTGATGTTTGCAAGCCCTACCGCAAGACATTTCCTGAGGTAATGTACTATATTGGTCATCTGGTTGGCCACGGTCTTCTGTGTAAAAGTGGCAACCATGGCAACTTCAATTCTACTCAATGGAAGCTCTCCACTGCAATCTACCTGGGCAGAAAGGTGAACTGGCCCAAGATTCTGTATGGACTATTGTTAGACCACATCAACGATTACAAAAAGCAGCTTTATGATCAAGCACCTACCAAGTACAAGAAAAACTCCAGATTCCTTTCCCTCCTGTTCAAATTCATTCCTGAACTTCAAAGGGAAATCAACAAGGATAAAGATGCCAAGGTGCCTATCTCTCTATCTAAGGTCTTTGACATCAAGACCATGAGATCTACCTACCGCAACCGGTTTGGTGATGATCAATATCAAGAATACCGAAATCGTGAACCTGTACACAAGAGAGAAAAATACATCCCTCCAAACTACACCAAGGCTGCCAGAATAGCCTTAGGGATCGATGCTCCTGGAAGATAGTCAGCTGCTCATGATGATGATGATGAAGAGATTGAAGAAGCTGAGGAAGAACTTGAAACTAGAAGGATAGTCAAAGGCAAAGGAATTGCTAGTGCATCGACCGCTCCTCCCAAAACCAAACCTTTGACCAGAATTATTATCAAAGAACCCTCAACCGTTAAGTCTCCTTCCAAAATCATTCCTACCGTTCCAGTTAAAGCCAAGTCATCTTCACCACTCTCAAAATCAACGGTCTCCAAACCAACCGTGTCCTCTCCGACCGTTCCATCCAAATCCTTCAAAACAAAGTCTTCTGCACTCCCCGCTTCGTCTCAGGGGGAGAAATCCAAGAAAAGGGATCTTTCTTTAAGTCCTATCCATGTCTCCAATAAATCTAAGGTATCTCGACCTCCTCCTTCAACCGCCTCACCAGTATTCACTCCATCCGGTTCACCCATGCAAAGTGACCATGATGAGGATACTGATGTCCCTTCTACTCAACCGCAAAGACATAATGCAAAGCATACTCTTGAATTAGTTGATGAACCAGATGATGTGGAATTGGTAGAATCTAGTGATGAATCTAGAAAACAAGGTGTTGAAACTGATGTTACTTAGAATGTTGAAAAGACTGTTGATGTAGAGAGTCCTGATTTTAGTGATGAAAATGATCAAGTCCCTCCTGTTGAGGCAACCTCTGAAAAGGACAAGTCCACTGATGTTAAGTTTCAGGGTCACGGTCAAGATGGCGACCGTGTACCCAGTGATCATGATGATGATGTGTTGGTTAAGACTCATGCTCCCTCTCCTGCTAGAACTACTCAGGCCACGACCATTTCTGATAGCTCGATCGATCCAATGGCTCACCTTATGACCGCCATTGAGTTCTTGACTCATATCAATCTGGATTCCCAAACCCAGATCTCAAAGCTGACCGCCAATCAGGCCGCTCTTCATGAAGAAATCTCTGAGCTGAAGTATGCCAACTCCGTGCTTAAGGACCAGGTTACTGCTCTTCCCTCTCAACTGATTGAGGCCATTAAGGGGGAGAGAGAGTACGTATCAAAGGCTGTATCAGATGCCCTCTCCGGTCAAGCAGGCATCAGCTTTTCGAGGCCCGGTCAAGCTGGCAGTTCTACCTCTACCGCTCTGGTTGCTCCAAGTGCCTTCATGGTAACTCCGGACTTTATGAACCAATCTTTCCTCATTCAAACAAGAGCCATCATGAAGTACTTTTCAAAGGAAGTCTTAAAAGCCTCGATAGACATCTCAAAATCTATGGAGGATGTTAAAGATGAACTTTCTCTGGAAGTAAAGAAAGTAAGGGTGTCGGTGGAAAAAGATGTTGACATTGCCCTGAAATCCGCTATGACCAATCTGAATGAAAGCTTGGGTAGGAAATTGGAAGCATTCAAACAATCCATGATTGTCCACACCAACCGCCTCAATGACCAATCAAATAAGATTGATTTACTGTCCAATCGAGCTAACACTGTGATGAACAGGATCAACCGCCACGGTAATCTAGTTGCAAATCAAGAGGCAGAAGCAGGCCACGGTAATGTAAATGCTCAGGGTGAAGATGATGAAGATGCAGTGACCATGCCTATTCTCATTCCCGGTCTCCCCATGCCCTCTTACCCCTTTCCCTTCTCCGACCTCACTGAAGATGATCTCCATGCTTTCGACCGCTTCTAGGCTATCCTCTACCGTGATCTTGTTTAAATCTTTTCAACATGACCGTGTGTGGTCGTTGAAACATTTGTTAATGTTTGTCCCAAAACAATTTTTATTTTTGTTTTATGGTTTGTAAAACTTTAATCACCTCTTTTGGTTTGCACTCCCTATGCTTGAATGGATATTTATGTGGAGTGCCTTTGAATGTTTGTTTGATGCATTTGATTGCTTATTGCTATTTCCTTAAAATGCATTTAAACTTATATTTCTATCTTGCTAGGATTAGAATTTTGTTTATCTTTTTAGGCTGATAGAAATCTATGACATTGGCTTAGAGTGTGTATTGACTTGGGGCATGATATTTAATAAAACAATATTTTTTGAAAACATGTTATTACCAAGTACAATGAATTAGCCTTTATTATAGTAGGTAATGGTCTCAATCAAATAGGGGGAGATTGTTGGGTATGCTAATTTATAAACCACTCCTATTACCTAGATTTGATTGATCCCATAACCTAATTTTATCTTTTGTGGACTTTAGGATATATTGTAAGAAGTGTTAAACTTCATTTTTAAAATAGTCCATTTTAATAGTATATGCTTTAGATTGTTAGGACTTAAAATTTTCTAAGTCTGGAAATTTAGTGGTCAAGTCCTTGACCGTGAATCTCTCAACCGTGAGTGGATCACTTGACCATGGAAGACCGCTTGACCATGGAAGATCACATGACCGTGAAACTCTCGACCGCAAGGACTCGACCGCAAGGAAAGAAGGTGCTCAAGAATCCAAGTGTTCCAACTTAACCTTGGTCAAACTATGGTTAGTTTAGAACGTTGCAGAACTTGGACCCCAAGCAATTGAAATTTGAATTCATCTAAGTGGGACCACCTCTCATCTGCAAAAAGGGACAACTCAGATTGAGCTCCAATCAGAATTCAACAGCTCATCGTCCTTAAACTTGGAGCCCAAGTAATCCCAACAGCTATTTTCTCATTCAAGGCTATAAATAGCCCTTAAGTTCTTCATTGAATAACTGCTGAGATTAAAAAAGGAGAGAAATTGCTGTTGAAATACTTGGTGATTGAAGATCATAACTCAAGATTTCCAGAATCCTTTGAATATTCAAAGAAATCACCTTCAAACCTTCAAAGCTCTCCAGCAACATTCAAGTCATCTCAAGCCTTGTTACACTTAAGATTCATTATGCTCTAAAATCATATAGATTCCAAAGAGCTCTTGATTCTTACACACACTCACCCCAATTGATCAATCACATAGATTGAATCAAAAGGGATACACTGGTCTAAGTCTAGGATTTATTCTTCATAGAAAGTAGGTGTTGATTCAAAGCTTCATCTCTGTAATCTGTACACTCAAGAATCAATATATACCTTCATTCAAAATCCAAGACTGACCATCTTGGTAAAGGACGTAGATCTTTTAACAGATCGAACCTTTCCAAATACTTGTGTCATTTTAATTTCTGCAAATTTACTTTCAAGTATTGTTCATCTTGTTCTTTATTGTTCATATTAATCTTGTTTGTCGTTTAGTGTTTGATCTTTCAGATTTAAGAACTGTTGTGAATTGTGTTTGTTTGTTCTCCACATTGCCTAAGTTAAAATCTGACTAACTTATCTTTTGCCAAAACTTCTAAGACAACAACTTTCAATCTCTCAACCATCTGACCGCAAATCTCTGACCGTAAATCACTTGACCGCAACTCTCTCGATCGGAACAACTTTACCGTGAGAAAGAAGAGATTTTTATCAAAACAACCATGCCTTATTTCTATCGAAAACTTCCGCTGTGCATATTACACCTTGACCGTGTGGTTTTTACTTGACCGCAAATTCAAGATTGTAAGCACTTGGTTGAATTTTGAAAAAGGGTTAAAATTTTAAATAGGCTATTCACCCCCCCTCTAGCCTCTCTTCATACCCTTGTTGTGTCTTTGGGACCAACAACCTTACTCAATTATCTAGAGTTTCAGCAAGCTTGATGTGGCCTTAACTCGTTTTAGAAAATAAATAAATAAATAAATAAAAAAAAAATAAAAAAATCTTTGAACTTAATTGTATCAAAATATGAAATCTTCAGATATCAACATAGCCTAAAACCGTTTTTGATTAAGATCCACATATCCCTTTATTTAATTACTTTGTTATTCATTTAAAAGATTATTTTCCTATTTTGTTAAGGTACATATCTTATTTTGCATAATTTTAGGATAAACTTATTGAGATTTGAAATTATGTTGCTTGCTTTTAGAATTACCTTATTGAAATTTGAAATTATTTTGCTTAATTTTAGGATTAATTTGTTGTCATTGATATAGAGTTATCTTTACACTTGTGCTGAGGCCTATGGAATGATGACACGCGGACTTCCAAGTCATAATTTCATGTGGCAAGATGTGGGAATAGAATTTGACTTGCTTCTATACATTATATAGATTTAGATACCATTTTCCCACAATCCCCATTTTCCACATTAATGTCAAACCCAAATTAAAAAAGTAATACTCCCTCCGTCCAAGACTAAGATTCTTACTTTCCTTTTTGTCTTGTCCCAGACTAAGGTTCTTAGTTGTTTTATTACTTAAAATGGATAATGGGACCCACTTGTCACTCTCACAATAAAAAAAATTTACACACTTTCTCTCTCCTACTTTTCATACTCACAACATTTATCTTTTCTTAAACTCGGTGTGAAATCAAACTAAGAACCTTAATTGGGGACAGAAGGAGTAAGAACTTGAAATTCATACTCGAAAATCACATCACTTACCCAAGATTTTTTTTTTTTTTTGGGTTAATTCTTTAATGTACCAAATTATGGTGTTCCTATGTTATCCTTTCAAAATTTACATGTGTGTATTATACATGCTATTTAACTGGATTAAAATGAATATCATTAGCCTCAGGTGCCATATATGCAACAAAAAATTAGGTGAAGTACTTTCTTTTTAACAAAAAATAAGTTTAGGTGGCAAATCCAACAAACCAACAATTCGAATATTTTTCATGCAATTTTTCCTTATATTTAATATCTTATGAAAAATAAATCTAAGGAAAAAATTTAAAAGCTTCAAAATTAAAAATTTAAATTTAAAATTTAATCTTTGAATCAGCAGAATTATTTAAAATATATGTGTTTTTTTGAAATCATCAAACTTGTGCTGACGAATTAAATGCCGCCATATGGCTTTCCACGTCACAATTCCACGTGGCGCGCTGTGAGGCCTGGAAATGTTCCTGCTTTTATATATATATATATTTTATAACTCAGGAAATATATTTAAATGAGGAGTAATCTAATTTCTTTTACACTTACTTTGAAAACTTTCACTTAAGCATTAAAAAAGTTTCAAATATTTTAAATTTTATAGTTTCATCTCGAAATCTTTTAAAATTTCACTTAAGCATTAAAAAAGTTTCGAATATTTTAAATTTTATAGTTTCATATCAAAATCTTTTAAGATACTTCATTTAAGTTAGTGACATTGTTAAATTTTAAATGAAATTTGAAGGTAATCGACTTAGTTACTTCAGACAGTTACGAAAGACTTTGTTAAAGGGTAGACAAATATGTTATTACTAGACACATAGAAGAAAATATAACTTTTCCGTACTTACATTATTCTTTAACAAAATGCAAAATTTATATTTTCTAAAAATAATTGTTTTAGAGCATCTACAATGGAAGCTTTTTGAGAGCTTTTTATTTTGGTGAAAGAGCTCTTTCAAGCTTTTTACTATTGTAGAAAAAAATGAAAGAGCTCTTATAAGTTGACTTGGGATCTAGAAACAATAAAAAAGCAATTTAAAAAGCTTTACCATGGATTCCCTCAGTTAAGAATGTTGTTCGTGAAACAAATCATCGTGTCTTAAAGAACTGCTACATTCATCTTAAAATAATAGCCCTATTTCTCTTTTGTCTTTGTTCCAGTTGAGTTGAAGAGTATCATTTTTAAAATTAAAATTTAAAAATCACTTGGTTCCCAATTTTATAAAATAGCTTTGATATGTTTGAAAAGTCAAATATAACTATCGATGGAGGGATCATTATTAAGGTAGGTAGGTTTATAGCTTACGGTAAAGTATTCATATTTCTTTTTAAAATAAAATGAACTTGGTTATGACCTTAAATAAACCGTGCATCGCACGGGTAGTAAACTAGTTAGTTTCTATAATAGTTACCTATTATAGTAACTATTACTATTATAAGTATTAGTTATTATATTAGTTAACTATAATAGTTACCTACTATAGTAACTATTACTATTATAAGTATTAGTTATTATAGTAGTTAATAGTTACCCTATATAGTTACTAATACTATTAGCTAATACTATTAGCTAAGAAAATGAATTTGAAAAGTCTCTTATTTATAAGAGTGGTAATGATGTGGCAACACAAAATAAAACCTTTCTCTAAGACTTGTCTATGTGGCAACACCATGGCTCTCCTCACCAACTTTAATATATATATATATATAGAGAGAGAGAGAGAGAGAGATTTCTTAAATATGATCTTATGTATTTATCAAAAATAATGATTTTATGTATTTATGCTATTAAATTCGCTTGAATGTTCGTTAAAATTACAATTTAAAATTTCTCTAAAAATATTAAAATTAATAAATTTTGAAAAAAAACCGTGCATCGGCACGGGAATTAATCTATTTTTCAACCTATTTCACAATCCAAACTATCTCTTCTCTATCTCTTCTCTATCTCTATCTCTATCTCTATCTCTATCTATCCTCCCTCCTCATTTTTGTCACATCTATCTCTCTCTATATATAAAACACACACACACACTTTCTTCCACCCCCAACTTTCTCTCCCTCCCTCTCTCTCTCTCCGTCCATAATCCTCGCTTTCTGGCGCTTTCACCGCCGTCTTATTTCTCCGGCGAAGATCTGGACGCTATGGAGAAGAAGACGGAGAGGAGGACGACGCTGCGGTAAAATAGAAAATTTACCCAGATCTGATTTTTATTAAGCAGGTTGAGAAAGAGGGATTGGGAGAGGTTGGCTATGGAGCAGCTGCCATTATGGAACCATGGCTGTCATCTGAGTTAAATCTTCTCAATTTTCTCTTTCTTCCCTTACAATTTCTCTCTCCAATTTCTCTCATTGCTGTGCATTTTCGACTCATCACTCTCATGCTCTTTCGTCTTTTATTCTTTTAGACGGATATGAAGATAAGGAAAAAAGAATGCAAGTTGGGCAATACCAGATCTTGGCGGGGCAACCAGGAAGGCATAAGACACTCTCTATGCAACCTGAAGTTGCAGCCATGTCGGATTTCTTTCCCACTTGCTCCATTATTGCAGATCTGATCCTTTGTATTTTTCTTTTCTAATTCTTCATTTATATAGAGGAGACAAACAAGTGGATAAATAAAATGATAATTCTTCAAGTAAGTTTTGATTATTTTTGTCTCACTCTTTCAGGAACTGAAGAAAAGAAAGGGAAAGAGAAAGAATGTGGGGATAGGTACGGGAGGGAGAGAGAGAGAGGGTCGTAGATGAGAAGGTGTAGACGATGGTGGTTTTGCAGAGAGAAGAGCGACGTCGTTGCCGGATTCGGAGGCGTAGGCGGCGTATGTTCGGGAGAGAGAGAGATTTCTTAAATATGATTTTATGTATTTATCAAAAATAATGATTTTATGTATTTATGCTATTAAATTCGCTTGAATGTTCGTTAAAATTACAAGTTAAAATTTCTCTAAAAATATTAAAATTAATAAATTTTGAAAAAAAACCGTGCATCGGCACGGGAATTAATCTATTTTTCAACCTATTTCACAATCCAAACTATCTCTTCTCTATCTCTTCTCTATCTCTATCTCTATCTCTATCTCTATCTCTCCTCCCTCCTCATTTTTGTCACATCTATCTCTCTCTCTATATAAAACACACACACACACTTTCTTCCACCCCCAACTTTCTCTCCCTCTCTCTCTCTCTCTCCGTCCATAATCCTCGCTTTCTGGCGCTTTCACCGCCGTCTTATTTCTCCGGCGAAGATCTGGACGCTATGGAGAAGAAGACGGAGAGGAGGACGACGCTGCGGTAAAATAGAAAATTTACCCAGATCTGATTTTTATTAAGCAGGTTGAGAAAGAGGGATTGGGAGAGGTTGGCTATGGAGCAGCTGCCATTATGGAACCATGGCTGTCATCTGAGTTAAATCTTCTCAATTTTCTCTTTCTTCCCTTACAATTTCTCTCTCCAATTTCTCTCATTGCTGTGCATTTTCGACTCATCACTCTCATGCTCTTTCGTCTTTTATTCTTTTAGACGGATATGAAGATAAGGAAAAAAGAATGCAAGTTGGGCAATACCAGATCTTGGCGGGGCAACCAGGAAAGCATAAGACACTCTCTATGCAACCTGAAGTTGCAGCCATGTCGGATTTCTTTCCCACTTGCTCCATTATTGCAGATCTGATCCTTTGTATTTTTCTTTTCTAATTCTTCATTTATATAGAGGAGACAAACAAGTGGATAAATAAAATGATAATTCTTCAAGTAAGTTTTGATTATTTTTGTCTCACTCTTTCAGGAACTGAAGAAAAGAAAGGGAAAGAGAAAGAATGTGGGGATAGGTACGGGAGGGAGAGAGAGAGAGGGTCGTAGATGAGAAGGTGTAGACGATGGTGGTTTTGCAGAGAGAAGAGCGGCGTCGTTGCCGGATTCGGAGGCGTAGGCGGCGTATGTTCGGGAGATGGGTTGGGTTTGCTTCAACGGTGGTAACAACCGGTCGGTGAATGAAGGGAGGTGGTGCAAGCAGGCGTTGGAGATTCAACTGGGTTGTAGTAGATAAACGGGAGACATAGGGAGAGAGAGATGGCATATATTTTGGGGGTTTGGAGGAGACGTGTGGGGAAAATTTGTTTTTTTCATTTTGGAAATTGGAGACAATTAAGAATGCAATAAATGGTACTCCCTCGTCCCGGAGTAAGAGTCTCACCTCCAATTTGCACGCTTATTAATAAATATGACAAATTCTTCAGTGCGGCCGTCTCACACCATGCGACGGGCGCGTGAGACGGACGCGCTCCCTCCCTCGCGTCGCTGGCTTTAAAAAAAAAAAAAAAAACCTCCAAAATTTTTAAAATGCTATATCTTGAGATTTTGAAGTCGAAAAAAAAAATCTAAAAATACCGGTGTGTTCGTCTCGACAAGACGAACAAAACTACATAAGTCATGATATATTTTGATTTTTTTTCTAAAAAATAATAATTTTAACACACAAAAAAAATCGGGCTGCTCGTCCCTGAGAAGTAACACGTTCTTATGAAGAAAGTAACAAGTTGGTCTTAAAAAAGTAACACTTTATTGTATGTTATAACATCAGTTTTACAAACAAAAAAAATGGTTTTGCATTTCAATTGTTACTTTCTCAATAAAAAATTGTTACATTTCATATATAATGTTACATTAAGGAATATAAACTGTTACAATTGAGAAAAAAAAATGTTACATTCATTTTTTATAAAATGTAACATTAGTTTAGTTGTCAATCCTATGTTATTTTCGGAGAAAAAAAATGTTACATTTGAAAAAATGAGTGTTACATTCCCTTTTAAAAAGTGTTACATTAATTTAGTTGTCAATCTTTATGTTATCTTTATCTATTGTAGCAAAATTGTGGTACATTTTTTTTAAAAAAAGTGTTACATTTGGTTATAATAAGTGTTACTTTTGTTGAAGGCAAAAAAGTATGGGTGGTACATTTGAAAAAAAAGTGTTACATGTGAAAAAAGAATGTTACATTCCTTTATAAAAAGTGTTATATTAATTTAGTCGTTAATTTTTATGTTATCTTTAATCTATTGCATCAAAATTGTGGTACATTTTGAAAAAAAAAAGTGTTACATTTGAAAAACAAAAGTGTTACATTTCGTTATAAGAAGTGTTACTTTTGGTGGGTGGAAAAAAGGTTGTGGGGGCAAAAAAAAAAAAAAAAAAAAAGGGTATGTGGGCGGCGCCGCATGGGGTGCGGCCGCCGCACACAAGACTAGAGCCAAATAAATATTGGATGTGATGTAAATGTTGTGAGTGTAAAAGTAAAGTATGAGAGAGAATGAGTGGGAGAGAATAGTGAATTGATTGGTGTTGTGAGTATAAAAGTAAAATAGGAGAGAGAATGAGGGGTGAATAGTAAAGATTCTTTGCCATTTTAGGAATGAGACTCTTACTCTGGGTCGGGCCAAAAAAGAAAATGGACTCTTACTCTGGGACGGAGGGAGTACTTTATAAAATTCAAAATTATTTTGATTCTCTCACATTTCACATTTTGATGGATGAAAAGTGGAGTACTACTGCTCATCTACTCCTAATATTTTACCAAAATTTCAAAATTCTTATGATTCTTTCGAATAATGATTTCTACTTTTAAATTACAATATGATCTCCTATTATTAAATAAATTATTCTTTGGATGGAAATACTCCCTCCGTTCCAGCTCACTTATTTCCATTTTGGTCCGTCCCAGCTCACTTGACACTTTTCAAAATAGCCACTTTTTTATTATTTTATATTCACTTTACCCCACCACTCATTCTCTCTTTTCATTTTCCACCACTCAATTTATACAACCAACACTACTATTTACCTCACTCATTCTCTCTCTTCATTTTCTACCACACATTTTCCTTATTTTATTCTTTTTCTTTAGTTATTGTGCCCACCTCTTGGGTGTCAAGTGAGGTGGGACGGAGGGAGTATGTTTTATTAATTATTTTATAAATACGACTGTAAGAGCATGATGAATTTTAGTAATTGTGTTTTAAAATATAATTTATGAATCAATATATTATTATTTAAATTAAAATTTATATCTATAAGTAATGAAGATGTGAAGAAGCAACTAGATATTGTGAGGTAGATGGCTGGATATTTGGTAGTTTTGTAATTGAAGATTGGATGATGTCGGAGTTGATGGTGGACATGCTTAGAGAAATAAGTGTGGGTTAATTTTGGAGAAGATGATTATTGAAAGGTAATGGGTGCAAGAGGGGAATGAAGATTTAGATAGGGACTGAAAAGGTGTTTGGTTGAAAACTTGAAATCTGGGTAAAATGAGTGAAGTTTGTGTATTTTCTGCTGTCTCTTCGCAATTTAAAATAGTATGGAGGGATTAGATTATCATTTTCTTTTTAATCGAAATATGTACAATTAAAAGAGTATGCAGAGATTAAATTATCATTTACAATTTCAAGTTCATAAGGAACAATAAAAATTTATTACTGTTGTAGATGTAGATGTAAAAAGAGAGTTGGGTAAGGATTAATTCCACAAGGACCTTAGGCTCAGATCAAAAAGTTATAAAAACCCACTTCATTTGTTTAAGTCTACCTACACCCAATGCCCAGATCAAAATTCCATCAAAACCTAATGTCCCTTTGACCCAGTCAAAAATAATTCTAAATGTCAATTCTACCCCTACCCCACAAATAAAACCCACCCTTCTTCCTCTTTCTCTCTCTCCCCATTTTTCATTTCTTCCATCTCTCTCTAAAACACGCACAACACAAACAAATCGGAAAATTCTCTCTCTCTCTCTCTCTCTCTTTCTAATCGTCTCCGGCGACGGTCACCGGCTATGGTGAGTGCGACCGGCGACGACTGCCTCCCACCCCTCTCTGTCGTCTCTCTCACTTGTGCCGCCATATCTCTTTAATCAATGTCTTCTTTCAACCTAGATTTGAGCCAGATTTGGAAAAACCCTAGGCTGCAACTCCATCTCCGGCGCCTCGTCTTCTCTTTCCGGCCTAGTACATCTTCATATTTGTGAAATTAGCGGCCATTGCTATTTGACCAGCTCTAACCACTGTCGCCTATGTTACCGGAGACCTTTAATCTGGCCAGATCTGAAAGACAGGGCTCTTACTTTCTTTTATTTTTGTAAATTGTTTATGCTTTGAATCATCGTCAATTTCAAAGACGGTGGGCTTTTAACATTGACAAACCAGGTTGCTGACCTTAGTGTATTTCCTGCATTCAATCATTAATATCAAATAATTGCACATTGTTATAAATAATTGTTATATGGACTATAGCACACTATAGCAATGTACAGTATCACATTGTAGTATAATGAGTAATGTACCAATAGTATAATGTACTATGCGTAAATAGTATTCACTATTTACGCACAGTAGTAAGTTACTTTTCTAGCTTATAAATAGGCATGTAATCAGAAGGATTAACACACAATTGAAGTTTGCAGAAGCTTACTCTTTTCTCCTTATCTCTCTTTCTCTCTAAGGTCTATATTCTTTAGTACTCTACAAACCAAACCCTATAATTCCGGTTTACAACACGTTATCAGCACGAAGTGCTCTAAGTTACATATCATCACAGACAGTAAGAATCTCTATATAATATTGCTCTAAGTATTATGTTAATTTACTTGTATATCACCATTATGACAGGTTCTACCGTCATGGTGAGATAACGATTTTACAATTATTTCGTTATGTACTTTACTCGTATATCACCATTATGAAAAGGTTCTACCTTCGTGGTGAGATAACGGTCTTACTATTATTTCGTTATATATGTTACTCGTATATCACCATTATGACAGGTTCTACCGTCATGGTGAGATAACAATATAAATCTTTATTTCATTACTAACTTTACTCGTATACCACCAAAAGATTAACTATGTCTGACTGGTGAGAAAACGAACGTTATTTATTTAATGCTTTAAATGTTGACGCTTAGAAGGGTAATAACCCCAAGCTAGAGACTTAATATATTTTATCTACTTGTTATAAATTTTTTTTATCAAATTCCCATCAAAAATAAAAATGGTGGTGGATGATATGAAATGTTATATTACAATAATCAAATTTTAAAGGTTTCATTTGTAAATAACTCAAAAGATAAAGGACACTAGAATAAATTAATACTATTCATCTTACCATATTCTACGCAAATGTCAGAGAATTGAAGGAAAAAAAAAAACAGAGTAAGAAAGTCATAAACAGAGTAAGAAAGTAAAAAAAAAAAAAATGTGGAGAAAAGTCTATGTGCTAGGGTACAGATATGTTTTTGAATATGTGTTAAATGTATGTAAAGGTATATGCTATTTTTTGCGTATGATTAAATTTGCACTATTATTTACATCATACTAATATAATGATTTAAGTAAAATAACTATCTTTGTAAATGATTTTTTTTGTTTAATTTTGAAATAACTTTATTTAACCAAAAAAAAATAAAATCTCAACGGCTATTTTAACGGCTATTAACGGCTAAAGACAGTATTTTTACTATAAATATCTACACGCTTCTTCCATTATTTTCCTAAAATTTCTTACAATTCTATACACTCTACTTCAAAATGGTCACAATGCTTTCGATTTCTGCTATCATAATAGTGCTAGCATATACAATATTGGTTTTCAGTGCCGACTACACCCCATATGAATTCTATCTATATGTTATCGGTCTTTTCTATATGTATTTTTTCCTAGCAATAATAATTGCGCTTGATATATAAGCATTATTGTTCTAGCATTCTCATGTTTTGAATAAAATATGCTTCTAAATGTTATAATAATGTGCATGTTTTATTTTATAGTTATTCTCAATGGAAAACCTTGCAAATCTGGCTTTTAAGAGATTGGATGTTAGTGGCAAAAACTACCAAACATGGTGCATAGATGTTGAATTATATCTTGAATCCAAAAACCTGACGGAAACTATTCAAAAAGAAAATACTACCTCAAGCCAAGACAAAGCACCGGCAATGCATTTTCTTCGTTCTCATGTCCAAGAGGCGCTAAAAATGGAGTACTTAATGGTAAAAGATCCAGTTGTGTTTTGGAAAGATCTAAAAGAAAGATTCCGCCACTTGAATGCGGTTACACTCCCACAAGCAACTTTCGACTGGATAAATTTACGAGTACAAGATTTTAAGAGTATAAGTGAATATAACTCTAAGTTGTATGAAATTACATCACACCTTGAATCATGTGGCAAGAAAATATCTGAAGCGGACAAGTTGGAGAAAACATTCTCCACTTTTCATGCCTCTAATATCCTCTTACAGCAGTAATATAGGGAGAGACAATTTACACGATACTAAGAATTGATCTCTTGCATGCTTGTTGCTGAGCAAAACAACGAGATATTAATGAAAAATCACAAATGTCGTGAAACTGCCACTGCTCCTGTCCCAGAAGCAAATTTCAATGAACAAAATAATTTTGGGCAAGGAGGTGGTTATGGACGTGGACGAGGACAAGGACGTGGTTGTGGTCGTGGCAGAGGCCGAGGTAGAGGTAGAGGCAGAGGCCGAGGAAATAATTATGGTTATCATAAGGCCCATAATGATGGACACTCTTCTCATAACCCGACTTGGAAAAGAGAAGAGAATACAGAGAGGCCATCAAAGAAACCACATACTGAACCACGAAACACAGAATCTGTGTGTTTCCGTTGTGGTATGAAAGGGCATTGGGAAAAAACTTGTTGTACATCAAAACACTTTGTCAACCTCTATAAAGATTCCCTAAAAAGGAAAGGCAAAGGTGTTGAGACAATTTTTGTCTGCAAAGATGATGACACAAATGAAGGTCTTTCCTCTGACACCAATTTGGATCTGACCAATTTCATCAATGAAGAATATGATGACTAGCCCGATTCTCATCTCCTAAGTGTGTTCAGTGTGCCTTAATTTCCCTTGCATGTCTCCCTTTCTTGAAGCTGTCGTATAAGTGTGCTCTAGTTCCATTTCATGTCTTGCTTTCTTGAAGCTATCCTTTTAAGTGTGCTGTAGATTTCATGTATTTTTTTTTTTTTTTTTTAAACTGTCATTGTAAAATAATTTTCATTGTAACATATTCAGTATGTGTGAATTTTAAGTGTGTTTAAATCAAGTATGATTGATTTTGAAACTTTTCTTCATAGTTTATTATCTATCAGCTTATACATATTTAATTTTTTTTAGAACAACGTGAACTTTGGATTACAAATCATGAAGAACATGGATGATTTTTTCTTGGTAGATAGTGCAACCACTCATACTATCTTAAAAGATAGAATTTTTTTTGACACCTTAATAGAGAAAAAGGGAACTACAATTGCAAATGACAATATTCTTATAATGGGCTCTGAAAGAGCATCAATAACTCTTCATATGGGAACAGAATTAGTGATAAAAAATGCCCTTTTATATCCTCAATCTAAACGAACACTCATAAGTTTTAAAGACATTCGGTCTAATGGTTTTCATATTGAAACCACAACTGAGGATAATAAAGAATGTCTACTCATGACAAGGTTGACAGGATGCCAAAAACACATTGTTGAAAAACTTCCATCCTTGTCTACAGGATTATATTACACATACATCCGACCTTCTCATAATCATGTTGTAATGAGTTTAAAGTTTAAAGACCCAAATTCTTTTAAACAATGGCATGATCTGTAACGCCCATCCTTAATCTCGTTAAATATTTGACTTATTTGTTAAATTCTTGACTTGCTTGTTAAATTCTTGACTAGCATATTTATATGCTATTTTATTTGAGTTAATTATTTAACTACTTTAGAAAATTAAGGTGGTTAAATGTCAAAGTTGAAAGTTTAGGGGCCTTTTTGTCAAAGTTAGAACTTGAGGGGTCTAGTTGCAATTCTTGGAAAGTTCCAAGTATAAATTGTGTTTGCCTGAGAAAGGCATTTCATTCTCAAGTTTCTTCTCGTACTTTCTCTCTGTTTCATAAAGAAGGTTTAGGATTCTTCCTATTCTCGACTCCTCGAGCTTAATTATCCCTCCGTTCGTGATTCTGGTCCCGAATAAATATTCGTGGCGTTGAATAGAGCGTTTCCTGCCGAACAGAAATTAATTTGGGTCAACTTGATTTCGGACTAGGTAAGCTATTGACTCCCCCTTACTTGTAATAACATGCATATATGTTATTCTCGCTGCTTATTCTTGTTAAAATTGTGTTTTGGGCAATTTTTGTGATACTTGTAAAATTGGGACGAAGGGAGTATAAACATACTGCGTATGAATGAAAGAAACTTGCAAAAGTATTTTAAACTTGGTTAACCTCTTGGGTTTGTTAAAGGTTAGTAGGAAAATATAATCCTATTCGTGAGACGGTAAAATAGTAACTTGATTTAAATATTATTAGAAAAATTGTATCATTATTTGTGGTACGGGGAAATGAATGGAAGTATCCCTAAATGGGTATATTAGTATATTATAAAATTGTACTTATACTTTTGGGGACGGTGAAATATTAAATTGGAATAAAAGGAAATTATCCTATTATTTATGGGACGGTAAAAGAAATGAATTGAGCTTGAAAGTAATGTTCTGAACTTGTTTGGATGTCCTGGGTATTGTTAAATTGTTAGTAAAAGTATACTCCCACGCTTGGGACGGAGATTTCTAAGCCTGGAAAGAAATTTGGTATTTGCTAAAAATTGTACCAGGCGCCCGCCTGGTGGTACCTCGAGCGCCCGCCTGTTTCACCAGAAGTTTTGGGTTTCAAAAGTACCTCAATGAGCGCCCGCCCGGTCCTCCTTGAGCGCCCGCCCGGTCCCCTGTTCCAACCAAAGTGTTTTAAATTTAAATTAAATTGAAAGCTTATCCCTCCTAAGGCATATAGCCTTAGTATAAGATGTCCTAGCAAGTGTTGTGACACCTTAGGGGTATCAGAAGTGAGTCTTGAACATGATTACTCATTAAATTAAAATGATAACTTGAGTATAAAATGAAGAACTCTTTTTTATGTCTTGAAAGTGCTATGAACAAGCACTTATGTGTTATGCTTGTCTTGGAACCTATGTTTGTGCACCTAGAGGGCACCAAATTAGTGTCTTGAGCTCGAATATCCTATGTAGGGGGTTATGAACTTGTAAGTATGAGTAGTATAGCTCATTTACTTAATTTGAACTCGAAGTATTCTTGGTCTAGGATTAGGGTACCACCCTAGATGGCCTAGATGAGTGTTGTAGAACACTCTAGTACTGAAAAATAGTCCCTTTGTGAACAAATGAAAGGTGGACTTGAATCATAATTAAATGATAACTTGAGTATAAGAGTAGTAACTCTTTTATGTGTCTAGAAGTTAATGATTGTGCACCTTAGGGGCACCAACTAATGTCTTGAATGTCCTAAGAAAAGGATTTGGAAAATAGTACGTGAAAGATGTATAATTCATCTACCTAGCTTGAACTTGAAGTATAAGATAATTAACTCTTGTACATGTTTAACCATCCAAAGAAATGGATTGAGAACTTGGATATAAGATGATAAAATCTTGTATATGTCCTGAATGTCTTGAATGTCCTGAATGTCTTGAATGTCTTGTATATGTCCTGAATGTCCTGAATGTCTTGAATGTCTTAAGATGAGACAGTAACTTGAAATATAAGACAATAAAATCTTGTACATGACTTGAACATCCAGATAATTGGATTAAGACTTGAATATAAGATTATAAAATCTTGTACGTGCCTTGACACCAATATATGTGTATGGTAATAAACTCGAAAGAGTCTTGATGTGTATATGCAAATCTTGCATATATTTACTTGATAGAATGTGGCTTCTTGATGGATTGGTACATGGTATGAATAACCAAAGAATTGGGTTATGAAACTAGATAGAGAATGATTAACTCTACTACATACTTGAACTTGATACGTGTATATTGGAAGTGCTATAAATAAGCACTAAAGTGTAAATGATTTAGTTTTTATTCGTGTATATACTCAATGAAGTATATAAAATATAAAGAAGATATCTTGTCTTGAAATGAGTTTCGTAAAGAAAATAAGGACTAGTGTAATATGAAGATCATTCATATAATCGTGAATACTACGATTTAAATTAATAAGAATGGATATAGAACACAATATGTGTTAGAAAATGTATTCGATTATTAACGATACATATACGTGAAGTATGACTGTGTCTAGGTACAATGTGACCTATTCTACTACGTGTTTAGAGTCTAAGGTGTTGGGCTCTACTTGATAGTAAGGGTATCGTGATAGACACTTTAATGTGTTAAACGTGATATGAATATGTACGTGCAAACTTGGCATGTGACAAAGTGATATACCCTACTACTTTACTGAAGTCTGTTATTAATGGACTCTTACTTGGATTGATCGTGTTACATGGACACCTTATGTGCCATTGTTATCTTGGTTTGTATTCGCAATAATTGCGTACGTGTACTTGTATTCTCGTGAGCACATGATACATGATTACGTGGTGCATATTCTCGTGAGCACATGATACATGACTACATGGTGCATATTCTCGTGAGCACATGATACATGATTACATGGTGCATAAAGACTGGTCCACTAATATGGGACTTAGTTCTATTCTCGTAGTTCAAGTAAACATCTACTTGTGCATTCTTGTGTGAGTCCAGCTGGTTCTCCTTGCTTGTTCGGAAATATATAGGTTCACGCTTGTCGCGAGAGCTGGGGCTTAAGTGACAATCGGGTCCCTATGTATTTGCGCTTGACCCCTTACTACAGGACATAGTAAGGGCATAGCTTCCTTGGTTGGAGCAATAAGCCTGACTTAAGTGAATGCTAAACTCTTGTCTTGAACACCTCGTGGATCTTGTTCTTGTGGATGACACTGGTTACCAGGTCTTCTTATATACTGCACAGCAGTTTCTTGTTCTTGTTCTTGGTTGTCCTCAGCTAGAAAAGCATCGATAACAAATGGTATTCTTGGGAGGAATAAGGAAGGATTCAGGTAAAAATGCGTGATAGGCCTATGTGCTTCTTGGTGAGTTGGTCTAGCCTCTCACACTACTTGACTACTTGTTACCTGAACCTTTCTTGAGCTTGATTACTTGTTGGGTTGGCTTAGCCTCTCCTATACTTGTTACTTGATGATACTTGATATATGTTTAGTTGAGTATCTACTTGTATTGCATGATAACATGACATATAGTTGCATGTTAATAGCTTACTGAGATTTATCTCACCCTTTATTTGTTTAATTGTTCCCCCCCAGGAAAGCAGGGGATAGTACGCAGTGAGGCTCGACTTAGTTAGGAACTTACTCAGCAGGATATTCTTGTTCGAAGTTAGTGTCCTTTTATATTTTGGTAAGGACGATCTTGTATGAGTTAATAAACTCTGGGCTTGTATTGGGGTAGTATTTGTTGTCCTTAGATAGTTCTTGATGCCAGCTTATTTGCTAGGCATGTCTTCCGCTGTATATAACCTTGTTTGGTTTTAATTTTCTTGGTCTAGAACTCGTGTGAGCTATCTTAGCTCCCTACTCTTGAGTATATATATCATGTCAGTTTTGTTTTAACAGGTATTGTTCCTGTTTCCCGTTAGTTTCTTGTTTCTTGTTAGTTACGCGCACCAGGTTCGAGGTTCTATTAGGGAATCCCGAGATTTGGGGCGTGTCATGATCGTTTAGGACACCCCGGGCAAAATATGATACGTCGTATTATCACTAATTCAATGGTGGCATAATATGCCTACAAGAAACCTTCCTTTAACAAATGAGTTTATATGCGAAGCATGTGCAAAAGGGGAAGCTTATTGTACGACCATCCCGTACTAAAGTTGGAATAGAGTCTCCCAAATTCCTTGAAAGGATTCATGGAGATATATGTGGACCAATCCATCCATCATCAGGACCATTTTGATATTTTATGGTCTTAATTGATGCCTCCACTAGGTGGAGCCATGTCTGCTTATTATCAACTAGAAATTATGCATTGGCTAAGTTTATGGCTAAAGTCATTGAACTTAGTGCACAATTTCCTGATAATCAAATCAGATCTATTCGTATAGATAATGCCGGTGAATTTATATCAAATGCTTTTGATGACTATTGTATGGCATTAGGAATCAAAGTGGAGCATCCGGTCCCTTATGTGCACACTTAAAATGGTCTAGCTGAATCTTTAATTAAACGTACTAAATTAATCGCTAGACCATTATTACAAAATTCCAACCTACCAGCATCATGTCGGGGACATACGGTGTTACATGCCGTTGCTTTAACTCATATCCGCCCAACTGCTTATAATGAATTTTCGCCTTTGCAAATGATGCGTGGTAAAGAGCCCAATATTTCACATCTGAGAATTTTTTGTTGTGTAGTTTATGTTCCTATTTCTCCACCAAAGTGTACCACTATGGGTCCTCAAAGAATGCTAGGTATATATGTTGGCTATGAGTCTTCATCTATTATTAAATACCTACAACCCATGACAGGAGATCTATTCACTGCTCGATTTGCTGATTGCATATTCGATGAAGAGCAGTTCCCGACATTAGGGGGAGATAAAAGCTCAAAGCTTAAAGAATGCCGGGAAATCTCTTGGAATGCTCAAGAGCTTAAGTATATGGATCCACGCACAAACCAAACTGAACTAGAAGTTCAGAAGATTGTTAAATTGCAACATTTGGCAAACAATCTACCAGATGCTTTTAATGACCACAAATATGTGGTCAAATCATATGTGCCTGCAAGAAATGCAGCTGAAAGGGTGGAAATCCCTAAACATGTAAGTATATCTACAAATGCTCCTCAACGCCAAAAGCGAGGGAGACCTATCGGTGCAAAAGATAGGAATCCACGAAAATCAAAATGTAGCAAAGAAATATCATTGCCACAAAACCTTCTTGAACATGTTCATTCTGCTAATGAAAATTCAAATGCACAAAACAATCATTCTGGAATTGCAGAAAAACCGAATCATGATATCATGATCAATGATGATGATTTGGTCGATGTAAATATAGAAGTTGCAATGAATTGCATAAATACAGGAGAAACGCATAAAAGAGATATAATGGTTGTCAATGGTTCATTTACCTCTATAATTGCTCATACTGTCTACAATGACATTATGGACCCAGAACCCAGATCAATGGCAGAATGTCGAAAGCGTTCATATTGGGTAAAATGGAAAGAAGCAATGGAGGTTGAGCTTAGCTCGCTTAATAAAATAAAGGTCTTTGGGTCTGCAGTCCGTACACCCCAGAACGTGACCCCTGTTGGGTACAAATGGGTGTTTGTACGGAAGAGAAATGAAAACAATGAAGTAGTAAGATATAAAGCGAGATTAGTGGCTCAAGGGTTTTCTCAGAAACCTGGCATTGATTTTGATCAAAATTATTCTCCTGTAATGGATGGCATTACATTTCGCTACCTAATATCTTTGGCAGCAAGTACAAATTTAGAAATGCAGTTAATGGATGTGGTAACTGCATACTTATATGGATCATTGGATGCTGATATACATATGAGACTCCCCGAAGGCCTTGAAGTTCCCAATATAAAGAAAAATGAAAATCGCAATTCATACAGCATAAAATTGCAAAGGTCATTGTATGGCTTAAAACAGTCGGGTAGAATGTGGTACAACCGACTAAGTGATTTCCTCTTGAAGAAGGGATACAAAAACAATGATGTATGTCCCTGGGTTTTCATAAAGAAGTCACAAAATGGCTTGTGCATTATATCAGTCTATGTTGATGATATAAATATAATGAGAACACGCAAAGAGATTAAAGAAGCAAGCTCATATCTAAAGGCAGAATTTGAAATGAAAGACTTGGGTAAAACTAAGTACTGTCTTGGCCTACAAATTGAGCATCTCCCTGAAGGAATTTTTGTACACCAGTCGACCTATGTGAAAAAGGTACTGGAAAGATTTTATATGGATAAATCTCATCCACTTAGCACGCCAATGATTGTAAGATCACTTGATGTGGATAAGGATCCATTCAGACCTAATGAGGATACCGAAGAAGTATTGGGACAAGAAGTTCCTTACTTAAGCGCCATTGGCGCATTACTATATCTTGTAAATTGCACAAGGCCTGATATTGCATTCGCAGTAAACTTGCTGGCAAGATTTAGTGCTTCTCCAACAAGAAGACACTGGAATGGAGTTAAACATATCTTTAGGTATCTTCAAGGTACCCATGATCTTGGTCTACTTTATAAAAGAAATCAAGATATGAAATTGGTGGGCTATTCGGATGCTGGTTACATGTCTGACCCCCACAATGCTAGATCTCAAACTGGTTATGTTTTTCTCCATGGTGGTACCGCGATTTCATGGAGATCAATTAAACAAACCCTTGTTGCCACTTCTTCAAACCACTCTGAGATCATAGCTCTGTATGAGACTTCATGAGAAAGTGTGTGGCTAAGGTCATTGATTCAACACATTTGCAGTTCCAGTGGGATCAGATCAGACAAGCTTCCCCCAACAATGATTTATGAGGATAATTCAGCATGTGTTACACAAATGGCAAATAGATTTGTTAAAGGAAATTTGACAAAACATATTGCGCCTAAGTTCTTTTATCCTTATGAGCTACAGAAGAATAACGAGATCACTATTGAGCAAGTTCGCTCTTGTGACAATCTAGCGGATTTGTTCACTAAATCTCTCCTAACCTCTACTTTCGAAAAACTTGTTCGTGGCATCGGAATGCAGAGACTGGGAAGAATATCATCATTAGGGGGAGCATCAAATACATAGACATCAAGGAGTGCTATCTTCAGGGGGAGTGTTAAATTCAAGCAGTTTCCAAGAATGATTTCAAAAGACAAAAGGCTGTAATCTTTTCCCATTTACTAAGTTTTTTCCCACAGGGTTTTCTTAGTTAAAGGTTTTTACTGATGCAGCCTACGGACGTGATTCTGCTTAGAGTGCTACGTCCAAGGGGGAGTGTTATAAATAATTGTTATATAGACTGTAGCACACTATAGCAATGTACAGTATCACATTGTAGTATAATGAGTAATGTACCAATAGTATAATGTACTATGCGTAAATAGTATTCACTATTTACGCACAATAGTAAGTTACTTTTCTAGCCTATAAATAGGCATGTAATCGGAAGGATTAACACACAATTGAAGTTTGCAGAAGCTTACTCTTTTCTCCTTATCTCTCTTTCTCTCTAAGGTCTATATTCTTTAGTACTCTACAAACCAAACCCTATAATTCCGGTTTACAAACAGATCATTTTTTTCCTTTCCCTTTAGTAATGTCGTGGACCGGCTGGCGAGTTTTTCAAGAGTTAGACAATTACTTTTCCATATTTGTTCGAAGTCAAAGGATCCAGCCACTCATAGTAGTAAGGTAAATGGTTTTACCCCTTGCATTTCTTGAGGGTGGTCAATACAGTTGGAGCAAAAGGCATTCTCTTTTCCCTTTGGGAAAGTGGAAGCAAAGACACTCTTTTTCCCAATAGCCTTATCATTGGAAGTTTGCTTCAAATTTCTTATCTATGTTCTTATGTGCCATTTTCATGAGAACTCCATCTTGTTCTACAAAGAGAAATTTTACCCATGTTATATTACATGAATGAATGTTCGATTTTGCGCTCTTGATCAATGTTTTTTCATTAAAAAGTGGGAAAACTGAAAAAAAGATGTTCTTATACTTTAATTATAAGAGAAGAACTAGTCTTATACGTCAGTTATAAGTGTTTGACCGGATTTGACCCAAAAATATGAAAAAAATGAAAAAGTGAAAACCTGACTCTTATACTTTAATTATAAGAAGAAAACTGATATTATACGTCAGTTATGAGAGTTTGACCGGATTTGACCAAATAATAGTATTATTTTTTTAAAAAAATGGAAAAAGTAAATTTTTTTGACTCTTATACTTTAATTATTAATGGAGATCTAGTCTTGTACATCTATTATGAGAGTTTGACCGAATTTGACCAAATAATATTAAATTTATTTATTAAAAAATGGAAAAAGTGAAAAAAGACCTTATTCTTTAATTATTAGAAAAGAAATGGTCTTATACGTCAGTTATGAGAGTTTGACAGGAATTGACCAAATAATATTATTTTTTTAATTAAAAAGTGGAAAGAATGAAAAAAAATGACTCTTATTCTTTATTATTAGAAGCGAAATGGTCTTATATGTCAATAATGAGAGTTAGACCGGATTTGACTAAAATAATATTAAATTTTTTAAATTAAAAAAGGGAAAAAGTGGGAAAAAATGACTCTTATACTTTAATTATAAGAAGAAAAATGATCTTATACGTCAGTTATGAGAGTTTATCCGGATTTGACAAAATAATATTTTTTTTATTAAAAATGGAAAAAGTGAAGAAAAATGACTCTTATACATTAATTATAAGAGGAGAATTGGTCTTGTTAGTCAATTATGAGAGTTTAACCGAATTTGACCAAATAATATTATTTTTTAAAATTACAAATGAAAAAAAGTGAAAAAAATGACTTTTATACTTTAATTATAAGAGAAGAACTGGTCTTGTACGTCAGTTATGAGCTTTTGACCAAATAATATTAATTTTTTTCATTAAAAAAATAGAATAATTGAAAAAAAAATGACTCTTATACTTTAATTATAAGAGGAGAATTTCTCTTATACGTCAGTTATAAGAGTTTGATCGGATTTGACCAAATAATATTAATTTTTTAAAATAAAAATTTGAAAAAGTGAAAAAAAATTATTATTATACATTAATTATAAGAGGAGAATTGGTCTTATACGTCAGTATGAGAGTTTGATCGAATTTGACCAATTGATATTATTTTTTTAAAATTTTAGATAGAAAAAGTGAAAAAAAAAAAGTCTTATAATTTAATTATAAGAAGAGAACTGGTCTTGTACGACAACTATGAGAGTTTGACCAGATTTAACCAAAAATATTAAAATAGAACAAATGAAAAAAAGACTCTACTTATACTTATATGTCAGTTATAAAGTTTGATCGGATTTGACCAAATAATATTAAATTTTTTAATTAAAAATTGAAAAAAGTTTCATTTTTTTTCACTCTTATACTTTAATTATAAGAGGAGAACTGATCTTATACGTCAGTTATGAGAGTTTGACCGCATTTGACCAAATAATATATTTAAAAAAAATTAAAATGGAAAAAGTTAAAAAAAAAAAAACTCTTATACTTAAATTATAAGAGGAGAACTGGTCTTGTACGTCTGTTATGAGAGTTTGACCGATTTGATCAAATAATATTAATTTTTTAATTAAAAAACTGAAAAAAGTGATGAAAAAATGACTTTTATTCTTTAATAATTAGAAGAGAATTGGTCTTATACGTCTGTTATGAGAGTTTGACCGAATTTGACCGAATTTGACCATATAATATGAAATTATTATTATTAAAACATAGAAAAAGGACACATGGTAGAATGGTTGGCTCAGTGTTAAGGATTAGTGTACACATGGGTGGTCCCAAGTTCAACTCTTACATGCTTCATATTTTGCTTTTTTTTTTTTTTTTCATTTTTCTGGAATGGGTGAACATAACAGTTGGTTGGGCTGATCAATAAACGGGCCAGGGCCTTGTAAGGTAGGGCGGTTGAGGCCTAAGGGGGCTGGAGCGGGATAGGGGTGGAATAGTAGAGGCTAGAGGGTATTTCTGTCCTTTAACTAGCTATGAGTTTATATGGAATTTTCATCTCGGCATGGGCTCTTATGGGTTTATGATTTGGCTTAGGGGGCCTAGGGTCCAAAGCTCGTTGGGTAAATACCACTCCCTCCGTCCCGAGTAAGAGTCCTACCCCTCATTTGCACGCTTTTGAAGTGCAGAAATTTCACAAAAAAATCAAAGTGAAGAAAAAGAGGAAAATTTGTTACAGAGAGAGAAGATTTTAAGAAAATTGATTGAGTAATGATTTAATCTTTTTTTAAAAAAATTAATTCATAGTTGAACTCAATACATAATCATCAGCAGAAGCGCCTAGGAGACAAATCCTAAGGAGAGAAAACTTCTCTCTAACTTCTGGGGGGAGGGGGGATCGACCCATGACCTCCAGGTTGGAAGCCAAGAGCTCTGGCCGCCAGGCTAAAGCCTGATGGTTAGTAATGATTTAATCTAAACTGAATTTGGGGAGAAAGAAAGAGACGTTTGTTATTTGAAAGCTAATTTCTTGGGAGTTGTTGAGAGAGAAACATAATACTCCCTCCGTCTCATATTTATTCTACTAAATAAGATTGTATGATGATTAAGAAAATATGATAGAAAAATAAGTATTGTGAATGGATAGGAGAGAGAAAAATAAATATTTTGAGTAAATAGTAATAAGTATGAAACCACCAACTTCGGTGACAAAAAAATCGAGAACTTATTCAAATTGTCATTAACATGTCATTATAAATATTAAGAAGCTAATTTTTTAAAATTCTCTTATGATAATTATATGTACTTTTTGTTATTCCTGAGAGTTAATTCCTATTAACAAAAAAAAAGTAGTAGAAAAATTGTTGAAGGACATAAAGAGTACTCCCTCCGTCCTAGATAAAGTGAGGCTTTTAGTCAACTTGATAGAACTTTGACAATTAATACTACCTCCGTCACATTTGAAGCTTCACCAATTTGGTGATGACAAAAACTTGTGTGAGAACACTCCAACCCGTCTCATGGGTGAGACGGGTCATTTTTTGACCCATTACCCGACCCACACACCTGCTCCAGGACCCATGGGGGACCCTGCCACGTGGCAGCCCCTCATTGGCCGATTTTTTTTTTTAAAACTTTTTAAAATTTTTATATTTTTATTTTGGTTTTTTTTCGGTTTGTGAAAAGTAATAGTTACCATCTCTTAAAGTAATAGTTACATCTCTTAAAGTAATAGTGTTTTTCCTATGTTTTCTTCGTTTGCCAAAAGTAATACTTATTATAACTAAAATGTAACAAACGTGTTATTTATATGTAATAGTATTTGTACATAATTGTAATACATATGTATAGATATCTATATGTTTTTCAAACAATAAGTTACAATGGGGTCAAATTTATCATGATACATGTAAAAGTATTACATTATCTATAGAAATTTGTTACAATTTCGTCAATCAAAGTGTTACATTTACTTGTATAAACTTACTATTACATTCATATACATAAGTTATTACTTTTCAAATGTTATTTTCTTTTAAAAAATAAAATTTAAAATACACATTATATTACATTTTAGCTAAAGCACTATTATATTTCAGCATAGATGATTATTACATTTAGATATTGTTTGGGTTACATGTAATTATATTTAGTATTACATTTGGAAAAATGGGTAAAAACGAGCTTTTATTTTTGTTAAACAAGTATTACGTTTACTTATGAACAATGTTACTTTAAGAGATGGTAACTATTATTTTTGCTAAACCACTGAAAAGCCGAAAAAAATATAAAAACTCAAAAAAAAAAATAAAAAAATTCGGCCAATGGTGGGTTGCCACGTGGCGGGTTCGGCCCATGGGTCATGGGGCGACCCGTCTCATGCATGAGACGGATCCCCTTGTTCTCATGGGAGACCACCTCTTTGGTGATGGCACGCAAATTATGGCAAATGGTGAGTGTAAAAAGGATTGTGAGAGAGAATAAGTTAGTAGGTATGACATGTGGGGCCTACAATTTAAATATGTGAGAGGAAAATTTAGTGGGTATGACAAGTGGGCCCCATAATTTAAGTATGTGAGAAGAAGTGAGTGGGTATGACAAGTGGGACCTACATTTTTTTCCATTTTAGGAAATGGTGAAGCTTTTAACGGGACACCCATTTAGGTATTGGTGAAGCTTTCAAATGTGACGGAGGGAGTATAAATTTTGGTAGTTTAACACTTTGGGCCTGCTCCCGAGTTTTAAAAACGAAGGAAATGAAAAGAAATGGAAGGAAGTCTAATATATTTTCCTTCATCATAAGGTTGCTCCCGAGATATTTTAAGAAGGAAGTGGGCGGAAAGGAAAGGAATTTTTTAAAAGATTTTCCCTCCTGCACAATCCTCTCAAAAGTGGGAGGATGAAAGGAAAGAAGTATTATAAAATAAACATTTTGATAAACTTATTTTACCCCTCAAATATAACTCTTCTTTCTCTCATTAAGGGTATAAAGGTGTAATTACTCTATTTTCCCCTTCCTAAACTCAAAAGCACATCAGATGATTGTTGAGTTCCTTCCCCTCCCCTCCCTCCCTTTCCTTTCTCTTTTTTAAAAACTCGGGAGCAGGCCTTTTTACTTCTATTGTGACCTTCTCGAAAAATTGGTGTTGGGCAGAGAAGAATTTTGACCACCATTGAGTTCTCATACACATGCATAATAGGTTCCTATGACTAAAATACGCAGCTTTTTTCTTTATTCGTAAAAGTTGGGGTTTTGCTTGCTACTTTTGTCAACCGTCATTTCAGCTCCAACACCGAGGTAGGGTTTTCAGTCCATTACTTTTCTTCCCAACCTTTTGTATTGTCACTTTTTGTAGAAGGCAACTTGGAATCTGTGTTAGAGGTTACATATATTACATTTTTATTCCACTTTCACTTGAATACTCCTTTTATCCCCGCCCGAAATAAAAATTTTGGTGATTTTGTTTTATACTTTAACTATTTAATTTAAATAAAAAATAATTATCCTAATACAATTTTAAAATTATTATTGAGAGTATTATTAATTATGATTC
>JAOWBW010001082.1:627953-681452 GCA_026119855.1 Campanula takesimana
CAATGGCAAGCAAAATTCTTATAGACTTGATCATTGCTACGGTGAAAAGGTCTCATCATAGTCAATACCATGACTTGCCTATAACCTTTCCTACAAGTCTAGCTTTGTATGTATGCACCTTCCCATCCATGTCATCTTCTTCTTGAAGACCATTTGCATCCTATGGTTTTTACACCTTCGGTGCCTCAATCAATTCCAACTTGATTGTCTTGCATGGATTGCAATTCGGATTCCATGGCTCCAAGCCACTTATCCGAATCAGGAGAAGACATCGCCTCTTGGTAGGTTGACGGTTCATCATTCTCAATGATTTCTACTCATTCTATCCGTTACGAGAAATCCATATCTCTCGGGCTCGGATCGTAACCTACTAGATCTGCGAGTTACTTGTGTATTTTGAACAGGTTCCACAACTCCTTGTGGTTCTTGTCTTGTTCAACTATGGTTCAATGTTATTTTCTGGGTCTCGAATTTCTTCAAGATTTATTTAACTCCCACTGATTTCTTTGGAGAGAAACTCTTTCTCTAGAAAGACACCAGTTCGGGCAACAAACACTTTGTTGTCCTCACGGTTGTAAAAGTAATATCCTCTAGTTTCCTTAGGATATCCCACGAAAATACATTTATCAGATTTGTGTGCAAGTTTGTCTGAGACAAGTCTTTTGACAAAAGCTTCACAACCCCCAAATCTTCATGAAAGATAGACAAGGCTTCTTTCCGCTCCGCATCTCATATGGAGTCTTTTGAACCGATTTAGTTGGAACACGATTTAGTGTGAAAGCAGCGGTTTCTAGGGCGTAACCCAAAAGGATATTGGAAGATCAACTTGACTCATCATTGATCGAACCATGTCTAACAAAGTCCGATTCCTCCTCTCGGACACCCATTCCATTGTGGTGTTCCAGGTGGAGTCAATTGTGAAACTATTCACACATTCTTTAGATGATCATCAATTCTTGACTTAAGTATTCTCCACTTCGATCTGATCGAAGTGCCTTATAGTTTTGCCAAGTTGTTTTTCTACTTCATTTTGAAATATTCTAAATATCTCAAATCTTCACTTTTATGTTTCCATGGTAAACATACCCACCAAATCTACTATAATCATCAGTGAAGGTTTATGAAGTATTGAAATCCTCCCCTAGCATTGCTACTTAATGGTCCGCATACATCGGAATGTATCAACCCCAATAAGTCGCTTGCCCTTTCACCCAACTTGGTAAAAGGTGTCTTAGTCATTTTTCCAAGAGACAAGACTCACAAGTATCATATGACTCTAAGTCACACGAACCCAAAAGTCCGTCCCCATGGAGTTTTGAGATACGCTTCTCATTAATATGACCGAGAACGGCAATGCCATAAGTAAGTATGATTTATATCATTAGGTTAGATTTCTTATTTACATGATAGACATTATCATTATTTTCATTCTTGACATCCAAGATATAAAGGCCATTAAATGAATTAGCAATACATAAAGCACATCATTTAATAAATAGAAAATTTCTTATTCTCAATAAGAACTTAAAACCTTCATTATCCAAACAAGAATTGAAATAATATTTCTGCTTAAATCCGAACATAATAACAATTGTTCAAACAAGAATTAATCCGGAAGGTAAAGTGACTTCATAAGTCCCTACGGCTAATGCAGCAACTCTTGCTCCATTCCCCACGCGTAGATCTACTTCACCTTCTTTAAGCAGTCTCCTATTCTTTAGTCCCTGCACATTTAGACAAATGTGAGAACCACATCCGGTATCCAATACCCAGGAATCAGTGGTAGAAAGGAGAATATCTATCATATAGATACTGAAGTCGACGCAGCTTGCTGCCCTTCTTCTTCTTTTGCTCTTCCAAGAAAGCCTTGCAATTACGTTTCCAATGACCAATTTCTTGACAATGGAAACAGATTGCATCCTTTTGTGAATCGGGTTTTGCCTCAGAAGCCTTGGCAACCTTTGCCTTGCTTATTTTGGGTTTGACAACTTTCTTACCCTTTCCTTTGGCACTAGCCTTCTTCCATCATGAACCAAGAGCACGGGAGAACCTTTCTCCACAATTTTCATCTCTCAGTTTTGAGCATCCCATGCAACTCAGAGAGATTCTTATCCATTCCATGCATGTTATAATTCATCCACAACTGATTATAACTTTTAGGCAATGAATTAAGAATGAGATCCGTGGCTAGCTCCAATGGGATTGGATAGCCAAGTTTCTCAAGGTGCTCTACATAACCTTGCATTTTAAGAAAGTGAGGACTCACTTGTTTCCCTTCATTCATTTTACTAGTAGTGAATGCAACAATGGTCTTGTACCTCTCTTGCCTAGCTTGCTCTTGAAACTGGTTCTCAACTCCACGCCTATCTCATAGGCTTCCAAATGTTCCAAACTTTGTTGGAGTTTTGAACACATAGCAGCAAGCATGAGACAACTTACATATCTAGAATCATTACGATGTTTCTTGTAATTGTCTCTTTCTACCCTAGGGGCAGTTAGGTGGTGGTTCAGCAGGGAGAGGCCCATCGAGAATGTACAACTTATCTTCTTGCCTAAGAACGATTCTTATGCTACGGATCCAATCCATAAAGTTAGTACCATTCTCTTCGAGCTTATCCTTCTCAAGGATCGATCGCAATGACATTGATTGAGTGTTATTAGTCATTATCTACAAATATGCAAAATTTCCAAATTTAGTAAGTACCGATTTTTCATTAAAGAGATAAATAATGTATTTTTCAAACAAAATACTCCCACTAAATTATATAACCTTCTTATACATCCAATGTATAATATAATTTAATTGGGCTAAGATCCAACTTTAATTTAACTTTTGAGTCCACGGAGGCGAGCCGCTCAAAACTAAATTAATTAGGTAGACAATCATGTCAATCATATCCCATATGATTCTTAGATCCTTTTATGAGATTCTTTGAGAAATCCAATTTCAAAAGCATGTTTAATCTCTATCTTTTGCCTAGGCCCAAAACTGTTTTGACGCCTAATTAAGTCCAACCATTTTAAACGCATAGGAACCATTCAATTTAATGCACCTTGCGGAGGCAAGCCCACATTAAATTAATGAACCACATCTTGCTTATATATGAATAAAATTAATGCACTTCGCGGAGGGAGACCCACATCAAGATTACCCATGCATAAACAAGTGTTTTAATCATGGCATGGCAAAGAAGGACTTAAAACTTTAATTGAAGGTTCATCACATATAGCATATAACACATTTATGAGCACATAATATAAACATGTTACACATCAAGCTTAGCCACTAAATTAATCTTCATTAATTTAAGCATGATATTTATGTGTCATCAGTTTCTCTATAATTATGAGAATGAGACTATTTCAACTTTGGTTATTATCTCCGAATCAAGACAACAAGAAGAGCGGTCGAACTAAGCCATTTGGCAACCACAATCCCGCACTATTCAAGAAACCAAGAAAGTAGTCCATGTGGCCGAAACTAGGCAATAGATGGTCTCGATGAATGTAGGCCAATTGCATTCACAATTCCACATGGATCTCCAAACTTTGAATCAAGAACTTTGTTTCTCAATTTTAGCAATTATGAACTCTTCATAATTCTAACTTCGTTTTATCTTTGAAACTTGATTGCGATCATTTGGGAAACACAATCTCGATGAACGCAGATTAGCCATCCAAAACTTGAACCAATCTAGGAATCACAAGACTAAAACAAATAGGGAAAATCAAACCCCAAAATCCACACACAAACCAACTACCCAAAACCCATTCCAGATCAGCAAGTCTGGACTGGTTCTGTTACTGGTTTTGTTGAATTTTTTGAAAAATTCCAGATTCTGGTTTTCAACCAAAATCTGACTTTTGTGATGCTGGTGTGCGGCCGCCCAAAACGATCTGTGCGGTCGCCCAAAAGTGTGCGGCCGCCCAGACTCTTATGTGCGGTCGCCCATGGCCATCAGAAGGTGCAGAATTTTCAATTCGAATTTTTTCAAAATGTTTTTCCCCGATTATTAAAACTTTGATCTAATCAAAATTATACCAAAATTCTGAATCCACCATAATTTATTTATTGCGATTGAATCGTGCGATTAAAGTTGCAAAACAATAAGCCACATAAAATCACAAAACACATAAGCATCATATATTCCAATATTCATATCATGCAAGGCACATAAACAATTTATATACACATAACATGATCTAGGTATTGAAATAATCAACATGAACGGGGCTCTGATACCACTGATGGGTTTCCAAGTAACATGCGCAGCGGAATATAGCAATTAAATTTTAAGAAAACCCAAAGCCATGGATCCGTTCATATGATTAAATCAAATACAACAAGATGAATAGAGGAATAACTAACCCTTGATGGCTATGAACTTTTCTTCGGTCTTGGTGGAGAATCTTGAAGACTTGATCACGATCACAAAGCTTGAACACGAACTTTGAAGATGATGATTTTCACCCTCTAGCGGTATCCACACTTCGAAGGAATATCAAAGGAGATTCTTTGATCTTGGTTCTAGACCAATATTATGAAACACACTTTCACAATTTAATAAAGAACCATATGGAATTTATTTGTGAATTATTTTGTTCCTCAATCAAGGATATCTTAGAACAAAATAAATTCTCTCTCAAACACTTTGGAGACTCACAAAAGGTTGTTTTTGAGGTTCTGGCCGAAATCATCCTTTTATACACAAGCAAGACCTATTCCAAATCGAATTAGGAAAGTGCCAGCCGACAGTACTGTGCGGCCGCCCAGAACACACTGTGCGGTCGCACATTTATCTGAAACAAACTGGTACAAATTTGGGCTAAGTGTGCGGCCGCCCAGTCCACACTGTGCGGTCGCCCACTTTCCAGAATGTCCAGAATTTCCAAAATTCCAATTTAGTCCTTTTAAAGATTCGTTCTATTGTGTGTGACCCTCTAGGATTATACTAAGTTGGCAATGGGTTCAAACATGAAACCATAAGATATGATTAGGTTCTAGCAAACCGTCACACCTACCCAAATAGTATAACTAGATACAAGTTCGCATTCCTTTAGAATATGTCACAATCCCTTTGTCCACGATGTCATTGAACACAAGTCATGGTCAAACAGTCAACTTGTTTTGTTCAATACTTTCTCGATTCCGAATATGTTGATAATTCAAATGCTATTGATCCAATCAATCCTTTGAGTCCGGCCGAACATTTCATCAACATCATTCCTTCGAGGGCCCAAGCTTGACATCTCTCCGTGGAGGGACAAATCCATTTAGCTTATTGTTCTTTCCAACGGGAAACCGATTATGCCAATCATACCCTTTATAACTACCGTGTTAAGGTAGTGTTTGAATATGTCAAACACAATGTTCATCAAGTGGAAGACTATAATAACTTCATGTCTAAGGATTCAAATGACATAACTAATATGAGATATATGTTCGACATAGACCATGACATAAATCTCATACAGCGGGTCATGTCCAGTACCTTGTTCCAAACAAGTACCCATAAATCTAACATGATCATCCCATGATCATTTAGCCTTTATACTAGTGCTTAATAAGTACTAGGGACGAGATTATTATAAGTAAACATGAACAACAATAATAAACAAAACATCTCTTTATTGATATGAAATAAATGATAACAATTACAACGTTTATTAAACGTGCCTAGGGCACCACTACCAACACGAGCAGCCTCTACAGGCGACCTCTCTCTCCGCTGCGGTAACACCACGTCCTCCTGACGGAAAGTACAAGCAGCGGCCAAACTCCGGAATAGCCTCTCAAAGATATTGCCCTGACGGATAGAGTGGATATAAGCCTCCCGAGTCACCTGGGACAAAAGCACAGTTCAGATACAGGACTAAAAGTGTGTGTGTGTACAAGGCAGAAAGGCAAAGGGTATCATACCGTAGCTCTAATATGAGGAAGCTGGGCCCCAGTAACCTCATCAGCCTCAGTCAGAGTCAGATCAAAGTCCACCTCAACACCACTCGCTGCATCAGAATACTGTCCGGGAATCGCGGGCATGTCCATACCATATCTAGCCCCTCTACTCGAGCCAACCGGATAGGCACCAGCCTGCCTCCTCGCCAGGACCTGTGGACTCAGTAGTACATGCTCCACGAACCACTCATAATCAGCCCCACTCTGGTACCATTTGGCCGGAGTCCTGACCCGGTAGTCACCACTCGCCGTCAGCCTAGCCGGATACATCATACTCCCTCCGTCCCATAACAATGGGCACACTTTAACTTTTTTGGTCAATTAGGTCTATTTTTGACCATAATTTTATGAATATCTAGATATCTCTAGACAATTCTAAAAATTGTTAATGATAGTATTTATAATAGTGAAACAATAACACTTTTAGAAATTTCATAGAAATATTTAGATATTCATAAAATGATGGTCAAAGGTTGACTCAGTTGGCCAAAAAAGTCAAACTGTGCCCATTGTGATGGGACGGAGGGAGTATTCCTCGGCGGCTCAAGCGGGGCCCATATCGCAGGATGTCTGCTATGCTGTCTGCAGACTCTCTCGCCAAGATACATGGCATCCCCAGTCAACCCCGTCAAGAAGCAGTGGGAAGCAGTGAAATCCTGAGCCTGACCAACCCCTGCCAGCACCTGATCCGACCAAGGGAAGAACTGAAAGTCCTCATGCAAAGGACCACTCAACCTCGCAGTGAAAATCCCCAGATCGGGAGTCTTCCTGGCGTTGCCGCGGCCCTCCAACCGGTTGCTCTTTGCCTAGAACCTCAAGACAGGGACTTCCTTCACCCCCTGCACAGCAAAAGGAGCAATATGGAATAGCTCGTAGACCTACACCTGTGGAAAAGAGCAGCATTTTAGTCTATACAATTCTAAACAAAAGACAGACGAGGAATAAAAGATCGAGTCAGAGACATACCTCAAAGGCAAACTGAAAACAGTCAAAAGATGAGGTGCTGGACCTCGAGCAAACATCCAGAGCACTTTGCATCTCTGTAAGTACCCCAATCTGAAATCTACCTACTTTAGAGGAATTCTTGGTACCATTTAGGGATAAACCAATGGGCCAGGACCTCACTAGGATAAACTTGATATTCCAGGACTGAACTGGAATTAAAAATTGGAAAAATCCAGAAGGCACCATCCTTAGCCGTACGGCTACTTTGGGAGGTCACACCCCTATAAATTGAACCCCTTGCTGATCATTCCAAGGGGGGAGAAACAACATAAGAGAGATTACTCTGTCAAAATCACTGCAGTAGTATGAGAGGAGTGAAACAAAGAGTGAAAGAGAGAAAGGAATATTGGCTAAACCAAAATAGGTAAAGCCACCTTCTCCCCCTCCCTTCTCTTCATCTATAACTCTATTTTATCTTGAATCTTTGTTTAAGTTATGTTAATCTTTATATTACTTGCAAGACTTATCAATTCAAGCACTTTTACATTACTTGCAAGACTTGTCCATTCAAGCAATTTTACATTTATGCAAGACTTGTCCATTCAAGAAAATATACATATATTACTCTCTATATTTCTCTTGGACCAAGCCATGAGATGATCCAAGGTGCCCTCCATGCCTTGTGTGGAAGAGGTTCAAACCTAGATGATCACGGCTTGTTGATTGGTATTTACATTCTTGTCTAGTTGGAATGATGCTTTTGTTGGCAATAATGATCATTTGGATGATAAAGCCTCAATCTTTATCATCCAACATTGATCTAGCTCTAAAGCCCCCCCTTTGGGGTCATAAAGATTCAATCTTTATGTGTTGATTTGACTCTTTAAAGGATAATAAATCATAAAAATGCCATCTTGGGGATAAAGTTTCAATCTTTAATCACCAAATGGTCAATTTTGGCCCAAAGGATATGTTCATCAACTTTTCTCAATTTTCTCCCATGATTGCTTATGATCACACCCAAATACTTGTTTTGGGGACTAAGCGATGATCATTTAGCATAGGAATGTTGTATTTAAATTTATAAAGTGCTTTAAACAAACTGGAATCAAAACAGTTCTGTCCAGTTTCAACAGAATGTTCTGTTTCTGCTCTGAAACTGGACTGTTCTTGGCTGAACTGTAAAATCCCAGGAAACGGTATGTACATCCATACGGATATGTTGGGAATGGGGGCAAAATGTCCGTTTTGCCCTCTGATTCCTATTTTCTTGATAAACAGACCCTTTCAGTTAAGTTTTTCCAAATAAAACCAATAACAGAAACTTTTCCGTTAAATACACACACACACACATGCACATTTTCAAACTAACAAGGGCGACTCGGTTCTTTCCGAGGCATTTTGGGTGAACCGCAAATATGTTCTTCTCAAAGTGTAACCTGACCTCCGAACTCACATTCTCTAACCATTTTCATTTGTTTGGTTTAAAATTAACAAATGTGGCGACTCCATTTCTTTTTCGTTAGGAAGTTACCCGTGTTTGGCATTTCTTCCTCGTGCGAAACTCGCCTGTTTTCGCCCCCGAGGGACGGGATCCTTACAGTGGCGACTCCGCTGGGGAGAAGTTTGTTTCCGGACTTCTTTCTAGAAGATCCGGGGGCATTCTTGTGTGGGTCAAACTCCCGCCCCCGTTAGTTGACCTTGTGCATGCTTTTGTGTGTTTAATGTTTCCGTTTGAACTTTTTTGGGTGGATCTGTTCTGGAAATGAAATGAACTGGGGCTTGGTGATCAGAAGTTGGAAAAACTAAAAAAAATCTCAACCCTCTTGTCTTAGCCGTACGGCTACTTTGGGTAGGGGTCAGAATGTTGCAATTTAACCATTTTGTGCAGGAAGCAACACTCTAAACACCCCCTTTGCTTCTGCTTGTCCAGGTTCCAAATTTACAGTCTTATTTGTGCACATTACCTCCTCTTCTTTGGCCAAAACTTGGTTCTTAAAGCTTGGTTATGCACAATCTTTTGGGAAAATAAAATAGGTTTTCGAAGCCTCATTGTGCATAACCCTTTTTGAAAAATTTATTTGTTTTCAAAACCCTCTTTTTGTTGTGCACAACTTGATTTGTACAAATGGTTTCAATGAGAAAATTGTTCTTTTGCAAAATGTTTGATTCAAAATCCTTGGTTGTGCACGACTTGGTACATGTACAAAGTTTTGGTCCTCACTTGTTCATATTGTTTGATTGATTGCTTGTATAAATTGCTTATTCCACACTTGTCCATATTTGTTCATATCTTGCTCATGTCTTGTTCATAATATTGAAAAACGGATTGAAAATTTCTATTTTGACTCAATAGGGAATATAGAATGACTTCACACCACGCGCACTTGACCTTGCACGTTCCAAATACCCTTTAAACCCGGGATGGATGCCAGATGCAGCTCGATTGGATTTCTTGTTCCCTTCGAGTGCGCACGGGTCCATTACACCTCCCCTTCCGAGCTGAGTCAACCACACATGCCCGTGACACACAAATACCATGACTTCGGTTGGTTTTTGGTCTAGCTCACGTTGCCACATCCTTAATGCGTGTCTAAGGTTAATCATGGCCAAGTTAGTGCCCGAGTCATGACTCCTTGTGAAAGCAAGTGTGACCATGGTCAATTTTTGACCCGGTCCTTGACTTACGTGTTAATGTTGACTGTAATTAACCTAAGTCATGTATTAAGGATAGGGTGACACCGTGTTGTCAAGCCCTAATGAATGGTCCATACAAATCATCCTTAAGCCCAAGGATAAGATTCGAGAGCCCTCATCAAAGATGAGGTTATGCCGGAAGTCCCTTAAGTCCCTAAGATGAATCTTGATCTTAACCGGGGCTTAATCATGATTGGGATGGCTAACGCATTGGGAATCTTGCAATTGTCACGACCCAAAAACCCGTCTCTATTTCCTAGTAATAAATATCTAATTATTTATTTATTTCTTATTTAATTGTTTAAATTATTATTTAATGAATAATTTATGTGTGCATTTTATGTGTTATAATAGTTTATGCCCAGCATTTTATGTGGGTCATTGTGCTAGTGTAGTATTATTTGATCTTAGTTGTTAGTAGAAAATATTAGAGTTTTGTAGTTAGTGGGGAGGGGGTCTAAGTGTAATTTTGAAAATAATCATCTTCTCCCTACTCCCTCTCTTTCTCCCTCACCTCATTTCATCTCCCAGCATACTCCTTCTCTCTCTCCAAGAAAGGTAAGAATTCTTCTCTCCCTTCTCTGTTCATTCTACCTATCTTCCTCCCATTATTTCTTAGTGCTCATTTTATGAAATGCGTTTAGATCGTCGATAGGATCGTAGGAAGCTAAAAATATTTGAATTCCGTCATCTTTGAGAAAGTTCAGGTAAGTTGCTTTTCCCCCATTTTTATGCTAAAATGTTCATATCATGTTTATATAATGCTTAAGTTGTTATATTTGATGTTTTATTGAGTTTGGGATTTATTTGGATTTTATTTGGGTTTTTGATAAAAATGGTGATTGTTATGAATGTTGTGATTCAATCTTAGTTGGGTTGATAGATAATGTGATTTAGGTCCCCTTTCTAGTTGTTAAGTTCTTTTGGTTCATGTTTATGCTTGGTGGAAAGCTTGGTGGTGTTTGATTTTGAGGATTTGTGATAATGGTGAGAATTCTTGAAGAACCCAGCTGCTGAATCCTCCCAGCCCGTAGACCAGGCGCCCGCCCGCCCTGAGCCAGGCGCCCGCCTACATACCTTTTCCAGCGGCCAGACCTTCTGGTCAATTAAGCGCCCGCCTGCCCCCCTCCAGGCGCCCGCCCGCCCCCTGTTCCTGAAATCTGCCTTTTTGCTTGTTAAGACTAAGTGGCTTCCCTAGTTTAAGTTTAATTACTCTAATTAACTTAAGTTAACATCGTGGAACACTTTATTAATTGGAATTGGTTCTTTTATGAATAAATATGTTATGGAATTTGATTAAGTATCGGTTTGAGAATGTGGGCCATCTTTGATGTGTGGTTTGGATTGGTTTACCTTTGTGGTAATTTATTTGGAATGGTTCCCTACTTTGGAATCAGTGGTTATTTATTTAATCTAGAGTTTATTACTTAGCTTTTATTTGAAAGTCCAGCTGGTTATTTTTGTATCGAGTCAGGCAATGGATAATGCTATAATGGCTCAAGCCAAGTCCAGTATAGCATCGCCCATTGGTCCTTGTTTCCTCATCCAGATTGGCCTTGGATGGCATGAGCTAGCTCCTTTTTGTGAGTATTCTAGCTACACGTTTTTGGAGCATGAATTTGTGGCATGGCTCCCGCCCTTTGTGGCACGTTACTTTGTTATTGGTTCCGGTACCGGGGGTTTTCTCTTCAAGCTTTCATGCTACTATGAAGATGTTGATTGTTGATTGTTGAAGCTGCGCAGCGACCTTTATTTGGTTTTATCAGTTGGGAAACCTTGGCTAATATCCTTTGTTAATTGTTTAATTCCGCGGCTATCTGTTAAATGATAATTGCTATGTGCTATGTGAATTATTATTGTTTATTTCTTATTGCATCATAGCATGTCATGTAGTTGCATTAGTGACTTATTGAGATTTATCTCACCCCCTTTCTTTTATCTTTGTTTTTCCTTAACCCCCCCCAGGAGGAAAGGATTAGACTCGCTGATCACGAGGAGGACGTCGCGAGGGTTGAGCTTTTGGGGCAAGTTGTTATTGGTGGGTTTACATTACATAAATGTGTAACCTTTTTGGGAATAGTTGTACCAAACTTGACGTCATTAGAATTTGTATATTTTATTATTTTGGGTGTAAGCTTATGGAGCTTACACTAGTTTATATTTTGTTGTTCAAGTCGGATTTCAAAACTTTGTGGTATCATCTTTTGGTATAAAAGGGAAATTTTTACCTTCATTATTTTAGAGTTTATTGTTTAAGTCGACGTCCAGCTCGCGCACTCCGGGCCCGCGGGGTCGGGGTCGCGACAGTTGGTATCAGAGCTACGGTTTAGCTCTAAGTATAAGTCTAGGTGGACTAGTATGACCTAGGAGGGTAGTTGTGTTCGGAGTGAGTAATGGTTGATGTTTTATGCAGGTAATTGTTTCCAATGGCTAGAAGAAGAACGGGTGAAGGTTCTAGTGGGGCTCAGAATAAGAATGATCTTCGGGAAGAGAACTGTGCTATGTTCCAAGGCATGTTTGAGGCGGCCATGAAGGCAATTCATGACCAAAGACTGAGAGTAGAGCAAGCACCACCACCCCGATATGGTTTGGAGCAATTCTTGAAACTGAAACCGGCAGAGTTCGATGGTGAGCCCGATGTGAAGAAGGACGAACTATGGGTTGAGTCTATGGAGAAAATTTATGATGTGTTTTGGTGCACGGACGAGGATAGGGTCCGGTTTGCGGCTTATAAATTGGTTGGGGCCGCCGAGCATTGGTGGAAAGGAGTTAAGGCGAGTTGGGATGATACCCATACAGTGTATGCATGGGAATTGTTTGTGCGGAAGTTCAAAGAGCATTTCATTCCGGTAGTAGATAAAAACCGAAAGTAGATCGAGCTTCTCAACTTGGAGCAAGGTTTGTTGTCTATAGCTCAGTACTCGGCTAAGTTCATAGAATTAGCTCGGTATTATGACTATCTTGTGAGGACCGAAGAACAGAAAGCTATGAGATTCATCCGGGGTTTGAAGACTTCTATCCGTACTCAGCTTATAGCCCAGAGGATTGTGACATTCCAGAATGCGGTAGACCGTGCCTATCTTATAGAGCAAGATATTGGGGAACATAAGAGGAAGACCGAGGTAGCTATCCCGAGTAAGCAAGGAGCGCAGAGCAAGTCACAACCAAGGATTGATAACCGAGGTAATTTTGGGGGACAATCTCAGTCCCGAGGGCTACCAATCCCAAGGAGCCCGGGCACTACTTTCGGGAACTAAGGGAGCCAAAATAGGAGACTCTGTTCATATTGCCAAAGGGGAGGACACTCAGAGGACCAGTGTTGGAAGAAACAAGGGAAATGTATTAACTGTGGGCAGTTGGGGCATTTTGTGAAGGATTGCCCGAGACTCAGAGGTCACCCGACTGGGGTAGGAGCTGGGGCTCTACAGGGTCAGAAAAGGGATGCTAGGGGAAAGCCCAAGGTCCAAGGAAAAGTGTTTGCAATGAATCAGCATCAGGCAGATGATCCCTCAGTGATTGGAGGTATTGTTTCTATATCTAATTTGAGCGCGCGTACGTTAGTAGATCCAGGATCATCTCATTCTTACATTTCTGTGCAATTTGCTTCTTTACTAAATGCTGCATCTGAGTCTTTTCCCTATGTGTTAGAGGTGTCAACTCCTATGGGAGAGTGTTTGGTGACCGATAGAGTATTTCGTGCTTGTGATGTGCTTATATGTGGTCGTGTCTTGTGTGTGGACTTGGTAGTCCTTCCTATTCAGGACTTTGATGTTATTTTGGGTATGGATTGGCTGAGCAAATATCATGCTTCAGTCGATTGTCGTAGGTGTTGGGTTTCCAAGTAACATACGCAGCGGAATATAGCAATTAAAATTTTAAGAAACCCAAAGCCATGGATCCGCTCATATGATTAAATCAAATACAACATAATGAATAAAGGATGAACTAACCCTTGATGGCTATCAAAGTTTTCTCTTGGTCTTTGGTGGAGATTTGAAGACTTGATCACGATCACAAAGCTTGAACACGAACTTTGAAGATGATGATTTTCACCATCTAGCGGTATCCACACTTCGAACGAATATCAAAGGAGCTTCTTTGATCTTGGTTGCTAGACCAATATTATGAAACACACTTTCACAATATAATAAAGAACTATATGGAATTTATTTGTGAATTATTTTGTTCCTCAATCAATGATATCTTAGAACAAAATAAAATCTCTCTCTCAAACTCTTTGAGACTCACAAAAGCACTAAAATATGGTCTGGCCGAATTGGGGTTTTTATACACAATTAAGACCTATTCCAAATAGGAATCTTGTGCCAAAAACCTTTCCTAATCGAATTAGGAAATTTCCAGTCGGCATACCGGGCGCCCGCCTGGTACCCCCCGAGCACCCGCTCATTTGGGCAGAAGGTCAAGGCCTTTTCCGGCTTATTCAGGCGCCCGCCTGGTTCAACCTAAGCGCCCGCTTGGTTGACCAGGAGGCCCAGAATAATTCCAGAAATTCCCTTGAGGTCCTTCGACCCTAAATTCCAATATAGTCCTCTTATTTAAGATTCGTTCTATTGTGTGTGACCCTCTAGGATTATACTAAGTTGGCAATGGGCTCAAACATGATCCCATAAGATATGATTAGGTTCTAGCAAACCGTTATACCTACCCAAATAGTATAACTAGATACAAGTTCGCATTCCTTTAGAATATGTCACAATCCTTTTGTCCACGATGTCATTGAACACAAGTCATGGTCAAACAGTCAACTTGTTTTGTTCAATACTTTCTCGATCCCGAATATGTTGATAATTTAGATGCTATTGATCTAATCAATCCATTTGAGTTCGGCCGAACATTTCATCAACATCATTCCTTCGAGGGGCCCAAGCTTGACATCTCTCCGTGGAGGGACAAATCCATTTAGCTTATTATTCTTCCCAACGGGAATCCGATTATGCCAATCATACCCTTTATAACTACCGTGTTAAGGTAGCGTTTGAATATGTCAAACACAATGTTCATCAAGTGGAAGACTATAATAACTTCATGTCTAAGGATTCAAATGACATAACTAATATGAGATATATCTATGACATAGACCATGACATAAATCTCATACAGCGGGTCATGTCCAGTACCTTGTTCCAAACAAGTACCCATAAATCTAACATGATCATCTCATGATCATTTAGCCTTTATACTAGTGCTTAATAAGTACTAGGGACGGGGATTATTATAAGTAAACATGAACAACAATAATAATCAAAACATCTCTTTTATTGATATGAAATAAATGATAACAATTACAACGTTTATTAACCGTGCCTAGGGCACCACTACCAACAATCTCCCACTTGCCCTAGGCCCAATCTCCCATGTATCTAATACCCATGGACCTAACATGACCATCATGTTTAGCTTGTGGAAGTCCCTTTGTTAGCGGGTCCGTAACATTGTCATCAGTAGGTACTCTGCATATATTTACGTCTCCCCTATCAACGATCTCTCGAATGATATGAAAACGCCTAAGTATGTGTTTGGATTTCTGATGTGCTCTTGGTTCCTTTGCTTGAGCAATAGCACCATTATTATCGCAATAAAGGTCTATTGGACTAGCAATACTAGGAACCACTTCAAGTTCGGTTATGAACTTCTTAATCCAAACAGCTTCCTTTGCAGCATCTAATGCAGCAATATACTCAGCTTCTGTTGTAGAATCAGCGGTTGTACTTTGCTTGGAACTCTTCCAGCTTACAGCTCCACCATTTAACATAAACACAAAACCCGATTGCGATCGGCTATCATCTTTGTCGGTTTGGAAGCTTGCATCCGTGTAAGCATTTACAACGAGATCATCTTCCATTCCTCCATAGACCAAAAACGAGTCTTTAGTTCTTCTCAAGTACTTAAGAATCGCTTTTACAGCTATCCAGTGATTTTCGCCAGGGTCGGATTGGTATCTACTTGTCATGCTCAAAGCATAAGATACATCCGGCCTAGTACAAATCATGGCATACATGATGGACGCAATTGCCGAAGCATATGGAACATCATTCATTTTCTCACGCTCATCGTTTGTCTTAGGACATTGAGTCTTGCTTAGAGAAACTCCATGTAACACGGGCAACGTGCCTCTCTTGGAATTTTCCATACGGAATCTTCTAATGACCTTGTCAATGTATGTACTTTGGCTTAATCCAAGTAGCCTCCTTGATCTATCTCTATAGATCTTAATGCCAAGAATATATGCGGCTTCACCCATATCTTTCATTGCGAAGCACTTTCCTAACCAAGTCTGCACAGACTGAAGTGTAGGAATGTCGTTTCCAATGAGCAATATGTCATCCACATATAAAATAAGGAATAGCACTATGCTCCCACTAATCTTCTTGTATACACAAGGCTCATCCTCGTTTTTGATGAAACCAAACTCTTTGACCGATTCATCAAAACGGAGATTCCAACTCCTTGAAGCTTCCTTCAATCCATAGATAGATCTCTGCAATTTGCATACTTTTGAATCTTGTTCAAAACCTTCTGGTTGTGTCATATACACATCCTCTTGGAGTTTTCCATTTAGGAAAGCGGTTTTGACGTCCATCTGCCATATTTCATAGTCATGATATGCGGCAATGGCAAGCAAAATTCTTATAGACTTGATCATTGCTACGGGTGAAAAGGTCTCATCATAGTCAATACCATGAACCTGCCTATAACCCTTCGCTACAAGCCTAGCTTTGTAAGTATGCACCTTCCCATCCATGTCAGTGTTCTTCTTGAAGACCCATTTGCATCCTATGGTTTTTACACCTTCGGGCGCATCAATCAAATTCAAATCTTGATTGTCTTGCATGGATTGCAATTCGGATTCCATGGCTCCAAGCCACTTGTCCGAATCAGGAGAAGACATCGCCTCTTGGTAGGTTGACGGTTCATCATTCTCAATGATTTCTACCTCATTACTATCCGTTACGAGAAATCCATATCTCTCGGGCTCGGATCGTAACCTACTAGATCTGCGAGTTGCTTGTGTATTTTGAACAGGTTCCACAACTCCTTGTGGTTCTTGTTCATGTTCCACTATTGGTTCCATGTTATTTTCTGGACTCGAATTTCTTCAAGATTTATTTTACTCCCACTGATTTCTTTGGAGAGAAACTCTTTCTCTAGAAAGACACCAGTTCGGGCAACAAACACTTTGTTGTCCTCACGGTTGTAAAAGTAATATCCTCTAGTTTCCTTAGGATATCCCACGAAAATACATTTATCAGATTTGTGTGCAAGTTTGTCTGAGACAAGTCTTTTGACAAAAGCTTCGCAACCCCAAATCTTCATGAAAGACAGACAAGGCTTCTTTCCGCTCCACATCTCATATGGAGTCTTTTGAACCGATTTAGTTGGAACACGATTTAGTGTGAAAGCAGCGGTTTCTAGGGCGTAACCCCAAAAGGATATTGGAAGATCAACTTGACTCATCATTGATCGATCCATGTCTAACAAAGTCCGATTCCTCCTCTCAGACATACCATTCCATTGTGGTGTTCCGGGTGGAGTCAATTGTGAAACTATTCCACAATTCTTTAGATGATCATCAAATTCTTGACTTAGGTATTCTCCACCTCGATCTGATCGAAGTGCTTTTATACTTTTGCCAAGTTGTTTTTCTACTTCATTTTGAAATATTCTAAATATCTCAAATGCTTCACTTTTATGTTTCATTAGGTAAACATACCCAAATCTACTATAATCATCAGTGAAGGTTATGAAGTATTGAAATCCTCCCCTAGCATTGCTACTTAATGGTCCGCATACATCGGAATGTATCAACCCCAATAAGTCGCTTGCCCTTTCACCCAACTTGGTAAAAGGTGTCTTAGTCATTTTTCCAAGAAGACACGACTCACAAGTATCATATGACTCGAGGTCACATGAACCTAAAAGTCCGTCCCCATGGAGTTTTGAGATACGCTTCTCATTAATATGACCAAGACGGCTATGCCATAAATAGGTATGATTTACATCATTAGGTTTAGATTTCTTGTTTACATGATAGACATTGTCATTATTTTCATTCTTGACATCCAAGATATAAAGGCCATTAAATGAATTAGCAATACCAAAAAGCACATCATTTAAGTAAATAGAAAATTTCTTATTCTCAATAAGAAACTTAAAACCTTCATTATCCAAACAAGAAATTGAAATAATATTTCTGCTTAAATCCGGAACATAATAACAATTGTTCAAAACAAGAATTAATCCGTAAGGTAAAGTGACTTCATAAGTCCCTACGGCTAATGCAGCAACTCTTGCTCCATTCCCCACGCGTAGATCTACTTCACCTTCTTTAAGCAGTCTCCTATTCTTTAGTCCCTACACATTTAGACAAATGTGAGAACCACATCCGGTATCCAATACCCAAGAATCAGTGGTAGAAAGGAGAATATCTATCATATAGATACCTGAAGTCGACGCAGCCTTGCTGCCCTTCTTCTTCTTTTGCTCTTCCAAGAAAGCCTTGCAATTACGTTTCCAATGACCAATTTCTTGACAATGGAAACAAATTGCATCCTTTTGTGAATCAGGTTTTGCCTCAGAAGCCTTGGCAACCTTTGCCTTGCTTATTTTGGGTTTGACAACTTTCTTACCCTTTCCTTTGGCACTAGCCTTCTTCCCATCATGAACCAAGAGCACGGGAGAACCTTTTTCCACAATTTTCATCTCTGCAGTTTTGAGCATCCCATGCAACTCAGAGAGATTCTTATCCATTCCATGCATGTTATAATTCATCACAAACTGATTATAAATTTTAGGCAATGAATTAAGAATGAGATCCGTGGCTAGCTCCAATGGGATTGGATAGCCAAGTTTCTCAAGGTGCTCTACATAACCTTTCATTTTAAGAAAGTGAGGACTCACTTGTTGCCCTTCATTCATTTTACTAGTAGTGAATGCAACAATGGTCTTGTACCTCTCTTGCCTAGCTTGCTCTTGAAACATGGTTCTCAACTCCACGCCTATCTCATAGGCTTCCAAATGTTCCAAACTTTGTTGGAGTTTTGAACACATAGCAGCAAGCATGAAAACAAATTACATCTCTAGAATCATTACGATGTTTCTTGTAATTGTCCCTTTCTACCCTAGGGGCAGTAGGCGGTGGTTCAGCAGGGAGAGGCCCATCGAGAATGTACAACTTATCTTCTTGCCTAAGAACGATTCTTATGCTACGGATCCAATCCATAAAGTTAGTACCATTCTCTTCGAGCTTATCCTTCTCAAGGATCGATCGTAACGACATTGATTGAGTGTTATTAGTCATTATCTACAAATATGTAAAATTTCCAAAATTTAATAAGTACCGATTTTCATTAAAGAGATAAATAATGTATTTTTCAAACAAAATACTCCCACTAAATTATATAACCTTCATATACATCCAATGTATAATATAATTTAATTGGGCTAAGATCCAACTTTAATTTAACTTTTGAGTCCACGGTGGCGGACCGCTCAAAAACTAAATTAATTAGGTAGACAATCATATCCCATATGATTCTTAGATCCTTTTATGAGATTCTTCGAGAAATCCAATTTCCAAAGCATGTTTAATCTCATCTTTTGCCTAGGCCCAAAACTGTTTTGACGCCTAATTAAGTCCAACCATTTTAAACGTATAGGAATCACTCAATTTAACGCACCTTGCGGAGGCAAGCCCACATTAAATTAATGAACCTCATCTTGCTCATACATGAATAAAATCAATGCACTTCGCGGAGGCGAACCCACATCAAAATCACCCATATATAAACAAGTGTTTTAATCATGGCATGGCAAAGAAGGACTTAAAACTTTCTTTGAAGGTTCATCACATATAGCATATAACACATTTATGAGCACATAATATAAACATGTTACACATCAAGTTTAGCCACTAAATTAATCCCATTAATTTAAGCATGATATTTATGTGTCATTAGTTTCTCTATAATTATGAGGATGAGACTAATTCAACTTTGATTATTATCTCCAAGTCAAGACAACAAGAAGTGCGGTCGAACTAAGCCATTAGGCAACCACAATCCCGCACTAATTCAAGAAACCAAGAAAGTAGTCCATGTGGCCGAAACTAAGCAATAGATGGTCTCGATGAACGTAGGCCAATTGCATTCACAATTCCACATGGATCTCTAATCATTGAATCAAGAACTTTGTTTCTCAATTTTAGCAATTATGAACTCTTCATAATTCTAACTTCGTTTTATCTTTGAAACTTTGATTGCGATCAATTTTGGGAAACACAATCTCGATGAACGCAGATTAGCCATCCAAAACTTGAACCAATCTAGGAATCACAAGACTAAAACAAATAGGAAAATCAAACCCCAAAATCCACACACAAACCAACTACCCAAAACCCATTCCAGATCAGCAAGTCTGGACTGGTTCTGTTACTGGTTTTGTCGAATTTGTCGAAAATCCATATTCAGATTTTAACCAAAATCAGAACATATTCTGCCGAGCGAGCGCCCGCCTGGTTATGACCAAGCGCGCGCCTGAATGGCCAGAATAGTATAGAATTTTAAAGTTCGAAAATTTTGTCTCAAAATTATTTTTCCCCGATTATTAAAACTTTGATCCAATCAAAAATCAATAATCGAAATAATTCAGAATCCACCATAATTTTTATTGCGATTGAATCGTGCGATTAAAGTTGCAAAACAATAAACCACATAAAATCACAAAACACATAAGCATCATATATTCCAATATTCATATCATGCAAGGCACATAAACAATTTATATACATAACATGATCCAAGTATTGAATTAATCAACATGAACGGGGCTCTGATACCACTGTTGGGTTTCCAAGTAACATGCGCAGCGGAATATAGCAATTAAATTTTAAGAAACCCAAAGCCATGGATCCGCTCATATGATTAAATCAAATACAACATAATGAATAAAGGATGAACTAACCCTTGATGGTTATCAAAGTTTTCTCTTGGTCTTTGGTGGAGATTTGGAGACTTGATCACGATCACAAAGCTTGAACACGAACTTTGAAGATGATGATTTTCACCCTCTAGCGGTATCCACACTTCGAACGAATATCAAAGGAGCTTCTTTGATCTTGGTTGCTAGACCAATAGTATGAAACACACTTTCACAATATAATAAAGAACTATATGGAATTTATTTGTGAATTATTTTGTTCCTCAATCAATGATATCTTAGAACAAAATAAAACCTCTCTCTCAAACTCTTTGAGACTCACAAAAGCACAAGTAAATATGGTCTGGCTGAATTGGGGTTTTTATACACAATTAAGACCTATTCCAAATAGGAATCTTGTGCCAAAAACCTTTCCTAATCGAATTAGGAAATTTCCAGTCGGCATACCGGGCGCCCGCCTGGTACCCCCCGAGCGCCCGCTCATTTGGGCAGAAGGTCAAGGCCTTTTCCGGCTTATTCAGGCGCCCGCCTGGTTCAACCCAAGCGCCCGCTTGGTTGACCAGGAGGCCCAGAATAATTCCAGAAATTCCCTTGAGGTCCTTCGACCCTAAATTCCAATATAGTCCTCTTATTTAAGATTCGTTCAATTGTGTGTGACCCTCTAGGATTATACTAAGTTGGCAATGGGCTCAAACATGATCCCATAAGATATGATTAGGTTCTAGCAAACCGTCATACCTACCCAAATAGTATAACTAGATACAAGTTCGCATTCTTTTAGAATATGTCACAATCCTTTTGTCCACGATGTCATTGAACACAAGTCATGGTCAAACAGTCAACTTGTTTTGTTCAATACTTTCTCGATCCCGAATATGTTGATAATTCAGATGCTATTGATCTAATCAATCCATTTGAGTTCGGCCGAACATTTCATCAACATCATTCCTTCGAGGGGCCCAAGCTTGACATCTCTCCGTGGAGGGACAAATCCATTTAGCTTATTATTCTTCCCAACGGGAATCCGATTATGCCAATCATACCCTTTATAACTACCGTGTTAAGGTAGCGTTTGAATATGTCAAACACAATGTTCATCAAGTAGAAGACTATAATAACTTCATGTCTAAGGATTCAAATGACATAACTAATATGAGATATATGTATGACATAGACCATGACATAAATCTCATACAGCGGGTCATGTCCAGTACCTTGTTCCAAACAAGTACCCATAAATCTAACATGATCATCTCATGATCATTTAGCCTTTATACTAGTGCTTAATAAGTACTAGGGACGGGGATTATTATAAGTAAACATGAACAACAATAATAATCAAAACATCTCTTTTATTGATATGAAATAAATGATAACAATTACAACGTTTATTAACCGTGCCTAGGGCACCACTACCAACAGTAGGAAGGTCGTTAATTTCTCTATCCCTGATGTGCCTAAGTTTACTTTTGAGGTTATGCCTTTGGGTAGGAATATTCGTATCATTTCTTATATAAAAGCTAGGAGATTGTTGCACCGTAGTTGTGAGGGGTACTTGGCTAGTGTGCTTGATACTAGGAAAGAATCCCCTAGTTTGGAGAGTGTTCGGGTAGTTAGAGAATTTCCCGATGTTTTCTCTTCTGAATATGATATGCCTCCAGATCGTGAGATAGAGTTTTGTATAGACCTTTTGCCGGGTACAGCTCCGATTTCAAAGGCACCGTACAGGTTGGCTCCCGCAGAGTTGAAGAAACTAAAGGTTCAGTTGCAAGAGTTGCTTGATCGAGGGTTTATCCGCCCTAGTGTTTCCCCGTGGGGAGCACCGGTTTTGTTTGTGCGGAAGAAAGACGGTTCTTTGAGATTGTGTATAGACTACCAAAAGTTGAATCAGGTTACAGTGAAGAACAAGTATCCTCTACCTCACATTTATGATTTATTTGATCAGCTTCAAGGGTCCGTGGTGTTTTCTAAACTTGACTTGAGGAGTGGGTACCATCAGTTGAAGATTCGATCGGAGGATATTCCGAAGACTGCTTTTCGCACTCGGTATGGTCATTACGAGTTCTTGGTTATGCCGTTTGGGTTGACTAACGCGCCTGCCGTATTTATGGATTTGATGAACCGGGTTTTCCATACTTATCTTGACTCATTTGTGGTGGTCTTCATCGACGACATTCTTGTTTACTCTAAATCTCGAGAGGAGCACAAGCAACACTTGAGGACAGTTTTATCTATTCTTGCGAGGGAGCAGTTGTTTGCGAAGTTTAGTAAATGCGAATTCTGGCTCGAGAAAGTGTCATTTATGGGTCATGTAATTTCTAAAGATGGGATTTCTGTGGATCCTTCAAAGATAGAAGCCATAGTGGATTGGAAGAGACCCGAGTCAGTGACCGAGATCAGAAGTTTTCTGGGTTTAGCCGGGTATTATAGAAGGTTTATAGAAGGGTTTTCGAGGATTGCTACTCCGATGACTCAGTTGACCCGGAAGGATGTACCGTTTGTGTGGAGCGAAAAATGTCAAAGTAGCTTTGATGAGTTAAAGAAGAGATTAACTACGGCTCCTATTCTTGCGTTACCAAATGGAAATGACGACTTAGTGATTTACAGTGATGCTTCGAAAGAGGGTTTGGGTTGCGTTTTGATGCAGAATGGGAAAGTAATTGCTTATGCTTCGAGGAAGTTGACCCCTAGTGAACAGAATTACCCTACTCATGATATGGAGTTGGCTGCGATAGTCTTTGCGTTGCATAAGTAGAAGCATTACCTATATGGAGCGAAGTTTGAGATTTTTACCAATCACAAGAGTTTGAAATACCTCTTCTCTAAAAAAGAATTGAATAACCGGCAGCGTAGGTGGATGGAGCTTTTAAAAGATTATGATTGTACCATTTCGTACCATCCGGGCAAAGCAAATGTGGTAGCTGATGCGATCAGTCGGAAGTCTTATGTGGCATCAATGATGATTCGTGAATGGCAAATGCTTGAGAATGTTCGAGATTGGTGTCCTCGCGAATCGAGACGTGGGGCGATTTTTGCGAATATTAGGGTATCTCCAACCCTAATTCAACAAATAAAGGATACTTAGAAGGATGGCCCAGAGTTGAGGAAGATTATGGATAATGCTCGGGATAGACAGTATGTGGACTTCCAGCTTGGCTCCGAGGGAGTGTTGACTTACCGTAGCAGATTGTGTGTGCCGAATATCGGTGGGATTAAACAGCGAGTTCTTGATGAGGGTCACAAATCCCGGTATACCATTCATCCCGGGAGTACAAAGATGTATCAGGATTTAAAACAACAATTTTGGTGGATTAACATGAAGAGGGAAATTGCAGAGTATGTATCGAAGTGTTTGACCTGTCAACAAGTTAAAGCAGAGCATCAGAGGCCCGCAGGTCTACTCCAGCCTCTTGAGATACCCGAGTGGAAGTGGGAACACATTACGATGGACTTTGTAACCGGACTACCCAGGACTCGAAGGAGGTTCAATGCAGTTTGGGTGATTGTGGACCGATTGACCAAATCTTCTCATTTCTTACCCGTTGACATTTCCTATTCGATGGAGAAACTTGCGAATTTGTATATTCATGAGATTGTCAGATTACATGGTGTTCCAGTTAGTATTGTGTCAGACAGAGATCCCAGGTTTACATCCCGATTTTGGCAAGCGTTACAGAAGGCTTTGGGTACCGATTTGAGGTTTAGCACAGCATTTCATCCTCAGACTGACGGTCAGTCTGAAAGAACCATCCAGATTCTCGAGGATATGTTACGGGCTTGCACAGTTGACTTTCCAGATTCATGGGATACCCATCTACCGCTTGCAGAGTTCGCCTACAATAATAGTTATCAGTCGAGTATTCAGATGGCACCGTATGAGGCTTTGTATGGGAGGAAATTTCGGTCGCCTATTTGTTGGGACGAGGTTGGGGAAGCAAAACTTTGGGGTGTTGACATGGTTCAGGACTCGGTGGAAAAGGTTAAAATTATTCGGGAACGATTGAAGACAGCCCAGAGTCGACAGAAGAGCTATGCCGACCACCGAAGACGAGATCTTAGTTTTCAAACCGGAGATTTTGTGTTCTTGAAGGTGTCCCCGAAGGTTGGTATTAAAAGATTCGGGAAGAAGGGTAAATTGGCTCCGAGGTTTGTTGGACCGTTTGAGATTTTGGGGAAAGTGGGACTTCTAGCGTATCGACTTGCATTGCCATCTTCTCTTGATCGTTTGCACAATGTTTTCCACGTTTCTATGCTTCGGAAGTATGTTCATGATCCTTCTCACATTTTACCGAGGGTACCGGAGGATATAGAGCCCGACATGACTTACGAGGAACGACCGGTTCGGATTTTAGATACCAAAGTCCAAGAGTTGAGGAACAAGAGCATTGCGTTGGTTAGAGTCCTTTGGAAGAATCATAATGTTGAGGAATCGACTTGGGAACTTCGTGATGAGATAGAGAGGAAATATCCGTGGCTTTTTAATTCGGGTAAGTCTCGTTAAAATCAGGGTCGAATTTTCTTTAAGGGGGAGTGAATGTCACGACCCGAAAACCCGTCTCTATTTCCTAGTAATAAATATCTAATTATTTATTTATTTCTTATTTAATTGTTTAAATTATTATTTAATTAATAATTTATGTGTGCATTTTATGTGTTATAATAGTTTATGCCTAGCATTTTATGTGGGTCATTGTGCTAGTGTAGTATTATTTGGTCTTAGTTGTTAGTAGAAAATATTAGAGTTGTGTAGTTAGTGGGGAGGGGGTCTAAGTGTAATTTTGAAAATAATCATCTTCTCCCTACTCCCTCTCTTTCTCCCTCACCTCATTTCATCTCCCAGCATACTCCTTCTCTCTCTCTCCAAGAAAGGTAAGAATTCTTCTCTCCCTTCTCTCTTCATTCTACCTATCTTCCTCCCATTATTTCTTAGTGCTCATTTTATGAAATGTGTTTAGATCGTTGATAGGATCGTAGGAAGCTAAAAATATTTGAATTCCGTCATCTTTGAGAAAGTTCAGGTAAGTTGCTTTTCCTCCATTTTTATGCTAAAATGTTCATATCATGTTTATATAATGCTTAAGTTGTTATATTTGATGTTTTATTGAGTTTGGGATTTATTTGGAATTTATTTGGGTTTTTAATAAAAATAGTGATTGTTATGAATGTTGTGATTCAATCTTAGTTGGGTTGATAGATAATATGATTTAGGTCCCCTTTCTAGTTGTTAAGTTCTTTTGGTTCATGTTTATGCTTGGTGGAAAGCTTGGTGGTGTTTGATTTTGAGGATTTGTGATAATGGTGAGAATTCTTGAAGAACCCAGCTACTGAATCCTCCCAGCCCGTAGACCAGGCGCCCGCCCGCCCTGAGCCAGGCGCCCGCCTACATACCTTTTCCAGCGGCCAGACCTTCTGGTCAATTAAGCGCCCGCCTGCCCCCCTCCAGGCGCCCGCCCGCCCCCTGTTCCTGAAATCTGCCTTTTTGCTTGTTAAGACTAAGTGGCTTCCCTAGTTCAAGTTTAATTACTCTAGTTAACTTAAGTTAACATCGTGGAACACTTTATTAATTGGAATTGGTTCTTTTATGAATAAATATGTTATGGAATTTGATTAAGTATCGTTTTGAGAATGTGGGCCATCTTTGATGTGTGGTTTGGATTGGTTTACCTTTGTGGTAATTTATTTGGAATGGTTCCCTACTTTAGAATCAGTGGTTGTTTATTTAAGCTAGAGTTTATTACTTAGCTTTTATTTGAAAGTCCAGCTGGTTATTTGTGTATCGAGTCAGGCAATGGATAATGCTATAATGGCTCAAGCCAAGTCCAGTATAGCATCGCCCATTGGTCCTTGTTTCCTCATCCAGATTGGCCTTGGATGGGATGAGCTAGCTCCTTTTTGTGAGTATTCTAGCTACATGTTTTTGGAGCATGACTTTGTGGCATGGCTCCCGCCCTTTGTGGCACGTTACTTTGTTATTGGTTCCGGTACCGGGGGATTTCTCTTCAAGCTTTCATGCTACTATGAAGATGTTGATTGTTGATTGTTGATATTAATCAACAACAAGCTACCGATGATCCATCCGTTATTGGAGGTATTGTTTCTGTGTCTAATGTGAGCGCACGAGTGTTAGTAGATCCAGGATCATCTCATTCATACATTTATGTGCAATTTGCTTCCATGTTAAATGCTGCATTCGAGTCCTTACCGTACGTGCTAGAGGTGTCGACCCCTATAGGAGAATGCTTGATTTCTGATCGAGTCCTTCGTGCTTGTGATGTGGTTATTTGTGGTCGTGTCCTTTGTGCGGATTTGGTAGTTCTTCCTATCCAAGACTTTGATGTCATTTTGGGTATGGATTGGTTGAGCAAGTTTCATGCTTCCGTTGATTGCCGTAAGAAAACTGTTACTTTTTCTATTCCCGATGTGCCTAAATTTGTGTTTGAGGCTAGTCCTCTGAGTAGAAAGGTTCGCTTAATTTCTTATATGAAGGCGAGAAAATTATTGCATAGTGGTTGTGAGGGGTATTTGGCTAGTGTTCTTGATACTAGGAAAGAATCCCCTAGTTTTGATAGTGTTCGGGTAGTTCGGGAATTTCCCGATGTTTTCTCTACCGAGTATAATATGCCTCCCGATCGTGAGATTGAGTTTTGTATAGACCTTTTGCCGGGTACGGCTCCAATTTCGAAAGCACCTTATAGGTTGGCTCCCGCAGAGTTGAAGGAGCTAAAGGTTCAGTTGCAAGAGCTGCTTGATCGAGGGTTTATCCGCCTAGTGTTTCCCCGTGGGGAGCACCGGTTTTATTCGTGCGGAAGAAAGACGGTTCCTTGAGATTGTGTATAGATTACCGGAAGTTGAATCAGGTTACGGTGAAGAACAAGTATCCTCTACCGCACATCGATGATTTATTTGATCAGCTTCAAGGGTCCGTGGTGTTTTCCAAGCTTGATTTGAGGAGTGGGTACCATCAGTTGAAGGTTCGATCGGAGGATATTCCGAAGAATGCTTTTCGCACCCGTTATGGTCATTATGAGTTATTGGTTATGCCGTTTGGGTTGACTAACGCGCCGGCCGTATTTATGGATTTGATGAACCGAGTTTTCCATCCCTATCTTGATTCGTTCGTGGTAGTCTTCATCGACGACATTCTTGTTTATTCGAAATCTCGAGAGGAGCATGAACAACACTTGAGGACAGTTTTATCCGTTCTTGCGAGGGAGAAATTATTTGTGAAGTTCAGTAAATGCGAATTTTGGCTCGAGAAGGTGTCATTTCTGGGTCATGTGATTTCTAAAGACGGGATTTCTGTGCATCCTTCAAAGATAGAGGCTATAGTGGATTGGAAAAGACCCGAATCAGTGACAGAGATTAGAAGCTTTCTTGGTTTAGCCGGGTATTACAGAAGATTTATTGAGGGGTTTTCGAGGATCGCTACTCCGATGACTCAGTTGACCCGGAAGAATGTTCCGTTTGTGTGGACCGAGAAATGTGACAAGAGTTTCGAGGAATTGAAGAAGAGGTTGACTACCGCACCGATCTTGACTTTGCCTAATGGGAGCGATGGCCTAGTGATTTATAGTGATGCTTCGAAAGAGGGTTTGGGTTGTGTGTTGATGCAGAATGGGAAAGTAATTGCTTATGCTTCGAGGAAGTTGACCCCTAGTGAACAGAATTACCCCACTCATGATATGGAGTTAGCGGGTATTGTATTTGCGTTGCACAAATGGAAACACTACCTTTATGGGGCGAAGTTTGAAATTTTTACCGATCACAAGAGTTTGAAGTACCTTTTCTCCCAGAAAGAGTTGAATAATAGACAGCGCCGATGGATGGAATTGTTGAAGGATTATGATTGCACGATTTATTATCATCCGGGGAAGGCGAATGTGGTAGCCGATGCGATTAGTAGGAAGTCTTATGTGGCTTCGATGATGGTCCGTGAATGGAAAATGCTTGAGGATGTTCGAGATTGGTCTCCTCGTGAATCGAGACATGGGGCTATTTTTGCGAATATTAGGGTGTCTCCGACCCTAATTCAGAGGATAAAGGAAGCTCAGAAGGAAGATCCCGAGTTGGTGAAGATAATGGGTAAATTGAAGGAAAAGAACTTCGAGGATTTTTCTGTTAACCCGGTGGGAGTGTTGACTTTCTGTGGTCGTTTGTGTGTTCCGGATGTTGATGGAATTAAACAGAGAGTTCTTGATGAGGGTCACAAATCGAGATATACTATTCATCCGGGTAGTACGAAGATGTATCAGGATTTGAAGCAACAATTTTGGTGGATTAATATGAAGAGGGAAATAGCCGAGTACGTTTCGAAGTGTTTAACTTGTCAGCAGGTCAAAGCCGAGCATCAGAGACCCGCGGGACTACTTCAGCCGTTAGAGATTCCCGAGTGGAAATGGGAGCATGTGACTATGGATTTCGTTACGGGACTACCTCGTACCCGTAGGAAGTATGACAGTGTTTGGGTAATAGTGGATAGATTGACCAAGAGTGCCCATTTCTTGCCTATTGATATCAGATATTCGATGGAGAAGCTTGCGACCCTTTACATTGATGAGATCGTTAGATTGCATGGGGTTCCGGTTAGCATTGTGTCAGATCGAGACCCGAGGTTTACTTCTAGATTTTGGAAGGCGTTTCAGGAAGCTTTGGGTACAGATTTGCGACTCAGCACAGCTTTTCATCCTCAGACCGACGGTCAATCCGAGAGGACTATTCAGATTTTGGAGGATATGTTGCGAGCTTGTTCGATAGACTTCTCTGATTCTTGGGATTTGCACCTACCGTTAGTGGAATTCTCTTACAACAACAGTTATCAGGCTAGTATCGAGATGGCACCGTTTGAGGCCTTGTATGGAAGGAAAAGTAGATCGCCTATTTGTTGGGATGAGGTCGGTGAAGCGAAGATTGTGGGTATTGATTTGCTTCGGGATTCAGTTGAGAAGGTTAGAGTTATCCGGGATAGATTGAAGACAGCCCAGAGTCGACATAAGAGCTACGCAGATAACCGAAGGAGAGATCTTAGTTTTCAGACAGGTGATTTGGTGTTCTTGAAAGTATCTCCAAAGGTGGGTATTCGTAGGTTTGGGAAGAAAGGCAAATTGACTCCGAGGTTTATTGGCCCGTTTGAGATTTTGGGAAAGGTTGGACTTCTTGCGTATCGTCTTGCGTTACCGCCATCTTTGGGCAGGTTGCACAACGTCTTCCACGTTTCTATGCTTCGGAAGTATATTCATGACCCATCTCACGTGTTACCGAGGATACCGGAGGATATTGAGCCCGATATGACTTATGAGGAACGACCGGTTCGGATCTTAGATTCTAAAGTCCAAGAGTTGAGGAACAAAAGCATTGCGTTGGTTCGAGTTCTTTGGAGAAATCATAACTTCGAGGAGTCGACGTGGGAGCTTCGTGATGAGATCGAGAGGAAATTTCCGTGGCTTTTTGTTTAAGGTGAGTCTCGTTAAAATTCGGGTCGAATTTTCTTTAAGGGGCAGTGAATGTCACGACCCGAAATTTAGGCTCTATTTTATTAGTAATTAAATGATTATTATTTAATTATTTGCTTATTTATTTGTTTATTTTATTATTTATTTAAATAATTATGTGTGCAATTTATGTGCTATAATAATTTATGCCTAGCATCTTAATTGAGTCATTTGGGTTAGCGTGGTATTGTTGGGTCTTAATTGTTAGTAGGTGTAGACACCCCGCCTTGGACCTCTCACCCCGATTGCATACATAGTATTTTTATTTAACTTATTTTTATTAATTTCTGTTACTTCGGTTAAGTTCCTGACTGATTCCGTTAGTTTTGGACTAAACTGCATAACAGAATTAATTTTAGAGTCATTTCTGTCTTTCTGTCATTTTTAGAATCGCGCGCTTCCGGCACTGCTAACGGGCCGCGCGCGCCTCCCGTCCCAAAGGCGGGACTCGCGCGCTGTCCGATATGGCAGTAACGGATTGCACCTTATTTCCCTTCCTTTTCTTATTTACAAACATCTTTTTCTTGATCACAAAGAACCCTTTTTACATCCACATTCATCCCCCTTTTCTCATTAACTCCCAATCCCAAATTCTAAGCCTTTTCCTAAAAACTAATATTTCTTTCATTTATTATTTGATTTCTTTTATTTCTTTTATTTTTCTTTTATTCATTTATCTTATTTGTGATTGGCCCATTCCATTTCACATGGATGACCAATTTCCCTCCATCATTTCCCTCTCTTTTTTACCTATAAAAACCATCATCTTCTACCTTAGAAAGGGACTCCAACCTTGATTCACCAACTACATTATACACAAATTCTCCCAACAAGAGTTCTTAGTAACAAGACTCTACACAAATTGTTCTACAACAATTTCATTACAACAACAACACTTTCAAGTCAAGGTTCCAAGTCCTCTTTCTCAAGGTACAACTCCATTTTCTTCCTTTGTTTTCTTCTTCTTGATGTATGCAATCCCCATTAATGGGACATGACCAACATGACTACTTCACATATTGAAGTTAGTTAAGGTTATCTCCCTACATTTTAATCTCAACTTTAATTCACCATGTTAATTTCTCTTCATCTCTTAATGTAATTCTTTAACATTACTTGTTACATGTAATCTTTATCATTAAATAAATAAAAAAATTCTATTTTATTTCCCCTTTATTTCCCCTTTTCTTCTCATCACAATTGTTAGCACATTTCTATTTAATTAATTGAAGGACATGTAAATATTAGAACACCAATAGTAGCAAGACCCGTGTGAGCGGGGCGGAGTGGGTGTTTAAGTACTTCCCACTCCGTCACCTAACCCCCGAACCCTTCTCTCCCGAATCTCTGGTTTTGTACATAAATTAGGCTATTTCTAGGTTTTTCTTATGTTCCTTTAAAAACATAGGTGGCGACTCTAAACAATCTAAAACAACTTAGACATCCTAGGATAATTCACCGCTCTAGCCAAGCCGTGGTTCCCCGGGGTATCTACAGTGGCGACTCTGCTGGGGGCGATTTAGAGGGTTAAACTTGCGTTCTTAACTTTTGGTGTTCTTATTACTGTTTTCTGGGCATTCTGGTAAAAAGGGTGGGAAGCGCGCGCCTCTGGCCTCCTTGGCCTAAAGCGCGCGCGTCCGACCCTTATTACCAGAACTGCCCGCCTCCTTTCTTGTCCTTCAATTCCATATTTCTGTGCTAACAATTACTGCAGGGGAAAGTTTTCTTAATTAAGGGTCAAGGCAATCCCTTGAACCCACTGATTTGCAGGTTCTCACCCAGAAGCGGGCGCCTCTGCCCTTCTTCCTCTCACGCGCGCGCCTTCCGCATAGGCAACCCAATGCGCACGCTTCTGGGCGCATTCCCGGAACAGAACAGTGCACAGAAACAGAACAGAATGACAGTGTGTGGTCACCGGGCCTGCATACAATTTTTTTTACTTTCTGTTTATTTTTACCGGTCACACGGGTGATTCGAAAGTTGTAAATTACGTGCTTATTTGTTTTTTTTTTATTTCCTTTGGAAAAAAAAAATGTTTTGTCACATGTTAGACCTCACACTACATGCACATATTCTTATCAACTGCTCACTATCGAGTCGCACAAGTCCAACCCCAAACCCGTCGAGGCCCGTCCTAGGAAGTTTCAAGCTCCACCCGACCTTGACTCTTTCGAAGCGGTCAACCTCAGCCCGTGGCGTAGTTCAAGACTACATGCCGGGGGTGACCTTTGAGCCTCATATTCAAGCCGAGCACAAGCCACACAATTCTAGTCTAGGGTCTAACACTCCGTGACCAAGTTGGTTTTTCATGTGCCGAGATTTCCCTAAACTAATGTCTTCAAATCATACATGCCAACTTGTTGCAATGGACGAAATAAAACTCCGTCCCCAAAAGTGGTTATTTTGGACGAAAATAAAAACCGTCCCCGCATGTATGATTTACTACATTAATTTAGTTTAATCCCGACACATGTAGGTCTCACAAGCGTGATGGAATCCGATGAGTATATGGGACCGCGAGAAGGTCTATATACTAGTGTGACGATTCCACTATTTTTCTAGAAACCCCAAAAAGGACTCTGTCCTTCCGACTTTGTAAACAAAAAAAAAAGAGTCATTTTCTTTATATGGTTGAGTCTTTTTCGTGTTTGTGGGCTAAATTTATTTTATCCAAAAGGTGTTTGTGGGGCCAATCTAAGATCAACCGTGCTCTTCCAATAGGTCCAATGGCTTCAAACGGCAACGACAACGGCATTCCCGTGTCCAACGAAGGGTTATTCCGCATGGTAGAAGCATTGAAAGGGCAAGTTGATACACTAGCCGAGAATGTCCGCCGCAAGGATGATTTATGGCGAGCCCGTTACGAGCATGTGAAAATGGCCCACAAGAAAGAAGTTGCTAAACTCAAGAAACCAATTGAAAGGGCTCACGGGTGAAAGAAAGGTCCAAAGCATTGATACCGGTTTGGTCAACACTCTCATGTCCTACATTGACCAAAGGCTTAGTGGGCTAAATTTGCACAAGGGCCCAAACACCGATCTTCATCAAGCTTCTCTCCTCATGAACACAATGGAGGCTCTTCCCGAAAAGTTCAAGATGCCCGATATTGGCAAGTTCAACGGCAACTCTTGCCCCAACGCTCATGTCGACTCCTACATTTGGGCCATGCTACCAAAGAGAGTGTCTCCTCAAATAATGGCACAATGCTTCCCGCTTACTCTCGAGGGGGTCGCAAAAGATTGGTATATGGGTCTTCCAGTTTCCACCCGCCTCAATTGGGATGCCGCGATGCTTGCCTTTAAGTCACAATATCAAGGCAACTCCATATTCCGCCCTACCAAGAAGGAATTGGAGAGCACCGTGCAAATGGGTAATGAATCATTTGGGGACTTCTATCGCCGTTGGAATGACAAGCTAGCCGAGATGGTTGATAGGCCTTCCAAGAAGGAACAAATGGACATCTTCTTGAAGTGTTTGAAAATGGACTACCGCGCTCATCTTAGTGGGGCTTTTCACTCCGATTTTTCAAGCATGTATGATGCGGGGTTTAGAATTGACAATTTGCTCCGAGAAGTGGCCGAGTCCTCCTACGACACAAGCTTCAACAACAAAGGGTTCCCAAACAATGACATGGAAGAATGTAGTGACATGGAAGACTACAACGACAATGAGGACTACAACGACATGGGGGATGACGACAACAATCTCCGTTTCTCTTTCTCTACCTAGAGATAGGATAAAAAAAAAAGAGTCAAAAGTCCTCTAATGTGTGCATTAATGTTTTCTCTCGTCCAATGTTAAATTTTGAGTCAATCATTAAATAAAAGTCGTTCTCGTCCTCATACACTCTTCTAAGTTGTTCAATCTAATTCTTGGCAAAATGATGAAAAAGTGTCTAAACAAGTTTTGGAACGAAGTCCATCGCTTGAACGCCTAGGGGCTAAACATCAACGACGGCATCAACAATGAAGACATCAACAACGACGGAATCAAGACAAAGAAAGGTGGAGCAACGATCATGAAGCAAAGTTTTCAAAAGGGGATAAAAAAAAAAAAAAAAAAAAGGGGCTCGCTAGGTTGAAATCCTGAAATCAACCTAGGCAAAAGTTAGAGCACAAAAAAAAAAAAAAAAAAAAAAAAAAATCCCCCTCAATCAAAGAAGTACAAGATCAACATCATTCCACCGATGAAGGACGAAGCAACAACCATCACGACGAATGGAGAATCCACAAGAACTACGGTGACCTGAGCCTCTACACTGGAGGAACGTAGGCAACCTGCGGGTCCGGTCTCATGCAAGAAAGAAGATATGTTTGGCCCTAGCGCGTTATGGTGATCGGCCTTCATCTCAAACTTGTCAAGAAATCTTTGTACGATTCATTTGCCAATGAATTAATCACCAAAAAGATTGAACAACCTTCTTAGATTTGGAATCATTTCGCGTTCCTTGTCGAGTCTAAGGACTTCTATTCTTTCTGCATACTCCCAATTTCTTGCAATCAAATTGGGGCTTTCCTTCTCTTCTCTCTTAACGACTTACTTGCCTTCGTGAGTCATTCAATTCAATAAAAAAAAATACATGTCAATACTAGGGACACTTCCCTAGTCGAGTCAATGTCACTCATCTTTAGTGACAAAAGGTTTTCACCACAAAATCACATGTCTTATCTCCTCAGCTAGAGTCAATGCACACTTCCTCATCAATTGAGTCAAAAAAAAATAAAAAAAAATGATGAAGACGCAAAAGAGATGCCCGCTAGATTGAAAACCCGAAAGGGCGGTCTAGGCAAAAAACAGGGTGCGTCATAAAAAATAAAAATGAGAGAGTGAGAGAGGGAAGGGAAAGAGAAATGGAGATCCCCGGCCTCTAAAGAAGACAAGTTCTACATTGAATCTCCTCAGCAAGTCAATTCCCCACCGAGTCAACTTTGGGATTGCAAAAGGCTCCACAAGATATAGCACCATCAAAGGTTGTCTTGGGTTATCGGCATCATTCTCCAGCAGTGTGCATTTTTGGGTTCATGAAAAGAAGGCCCGTGGTAACCAAGATCCATCCAAGAACAAGCCCATCATAAAAGGGCACGAGGTTGCACAAATAATCCCTAGCTAGTCAATTGGCTTGGGCAGCAAATGGCAACAACATGTGTCTCAGTTTTCAAGGCTTCTTCAATATGTGCTTCTAAAGTACGCCGAAAGGCTCCCGAGAAATGGAGTAGCTCTTGCCATATCCTCTCATGTTTATTCCCTCACACGAGGACGAGTCACTCTTGCTTTGCTAAAATGGTGACGCCCTAGGGGCTATGTGACTCAAGAACAAGGGATTCTTTTGCTTCATTTGGCAATCAATACGCCCTAGGGGCTATGCTCAAGAAAGATGTGTGAGACTATCCTCAAAGTCCCTCAAAAGGGATGTCAAAAAGCCCTCTTGTCATATGTGCCCGTGCTTGTTTCCCCAATCAAGGGTGGACCTTTCTCGCAATCAATGATGGCACTCTAGGGGCTACGGTCAAGTCTTAAAGGCTCCCTCGGCAAAGAGCAATTAACTCCCCAGCAGTATCCCCAGCCAAGTCATGTGCAACATTGGAAGCTTCCTCAATTCGGCACCGAAGGTCTCAACGGGCTTTGCAATCTACAATCTTTTGGGCTACGGCATTACAGTAATTCAAGTAATTAAAGCAAATGGCAGTATTAGGGCTTCGCGACCGACAGTCTTTTGGGCAACAATACTCGAGCAAGTGCAATGTGGAGTAGTCTTATGGCTCCATGAGAACAATCAAGATTCAAGGGTCTCTCAACACTTCAAAGGCCTCTTGGTTTTAAATGAAGACTCCGATGTTATGAATGAAGTTGATGATTTTTGTTAGAACTCACAGCGAGATTTTGAAGGAAGTCTTAGAGAAAAGGAAAAAGATTCAATATGCTAAACTCTAATCAAAACAGGGTTATAGCGGGAAATGCCACGGCCAATCCCAATGTTTCTGCAATTCAGCACCCCCTTCTCCAAGATCAAAATCACAAGGTGCAGCTCAGATAAAGTTGGGCCACAGCACTAGTTGCATCCGAAGATCCGTCATTAGTTCAACTCAAGAAGAGTCAAGCAAGCATACTCATTTGAGACTTTATAACGCCAAGACCTTATCCTCCGCGACCTCGACGGCACCGCAAGACATTACTGCATCCTTTGACATAAGCCCTCAGCCATTTGGGTATCGACCACAATGAGGCCATTCATCTCCCCAGTAAGAGCAAGAAGGAGATCTCTATCAAGAATTCTACCAAACGGTACATCCGCTCTCAATGCCGAGCCAATCACGAGATAATTTGGGGCTTTACAATGAAAGGTCTTCACATCCCGCCATCTACAAGCCCACGACACTTGGGGCTTTGCAATCTCTCGAAGCTTGGCATCAACGATCTCCTCTTGGGGCTTGCTCACTACAACAATAAAGGGCGATTTACTCGAATGGGCCAAGAGCTGATTTATCTTGGAGCTATGCAAGTCCCTCAAAATTTGGCATCAAAGGCATTCTAGGGGCTTTACAATCAGCAACCCCTCATCTCGGCATCAAAAGCCTTTTGAAGCCCCATAATCGACAAATCTCTTGGGGTTAGACATCAATCTTCGTTGGGCACACCAGCGACAACAGAATTCAAGCGAGGCAATCCAGGCTTCGACTGAGCATAACTTGATCTTGGGTTAGCTTTATAAAACACACAATGGCTAAAATGGTTCACCCACGAACTAAAAAAAAAAAAAAAAAAAAAAAAAAAAAAAGATTTTTTCTTCTTTTTCTCCTTCTATGTGCAAAATTATGTGCTTTACTTTTCTTTGCTCCTAGCTTCTCCTCCAGCGTTCTCCATCATCCTTGAACTACGCTGGTCTGATTCTCTTCAAGGGATACGTAGGCAGCCTTTTGGCACGACCAACCCATCATCCAGAGTACCATCTCGCCAACCCAACATCAAGGGCATTCTCTCATCAACATCTAAAGAATGGACATTCTCCATCAAAGCATCCTCCGCGGACATCAAGAATCCATCTCCACTCAAGTGGAAATGGTAAGTGAAGGTATGAATACATCCAATGCTTTCCTCAAATCACACCGCGCACAAAAGCAATTTCTCCATTCTTACAAAACTGCTTTCAAATCACATATCACACCACAATCACAATTTTCTCTCGCAATTCCTATTTCACATCTCACACAAGCACATATATCTGCAAAGCATACACATAACAGGTGCCGCATAGAGCACCAGGTGCCGCACAGAGCACCAGAATCAACAGGTGCCGCACAGAGCACCAGAATCAGCAGGTGCCGCACAGAGCACCAGAATCAACAGGTGCCGCACAGAGCACAAGGTGCCGCACAGAGCAACAGAATCAACAGGTGCCGCACAGAGCACCAGAATCAACAAGTGCCGCACAGCGCATCAGAATATGCCGCACCGCGCACCAGAATCAACAAGTGCCGCACAGCGCATCAGAATATGCCGCACCGCGCACCAGAATCAACAAGTGCCGCACAGCGCATCAGAATATGCCGCACCGCGCACCAGAATCAACAAGTGCCGCACAGCGGATCAGAATATTCCGCACCGCGCACCAGAATCAACAAGTGCCGCACAGCGCATCAGAATATTCCGCACCGCGCACCAGAATCAACAAGTGCCGCACAGCGCATCAGAATATGCCGCACCGCGCACCAGAATCAACAAGTGCCGCACAGCGCATCAGAATATGCCGCACCGCGCACCAGAATCAACAAGTGCCGCACAGCGCATCAGAATATGCCGCACCGCGCACCAGAATCGTGCCGCACAGCGCATCAGAATATGCACCACAACAAGTACCGCACAGCGCATCAGAATATGCCGCACCGCGCACCAGAATTTCCATCTATAGACTATAAACACACCTTTTTTTTTTTTTTCAAACTGCGGCCGTGGTGGGCCGCCTCAAGCCACCACACCCTTTCCATCCGCGAAAGTCGCTCACATAGGGAGTGCACTCCTATCATTTGTAATTTTAAATTCCTGCTTTATCGAGTCTTTGTTTTCTCTTGTCGATGTCCTCGGCGGTTGTATTTCTTTCGTCGACGCGTTTTGCTTCGCAATCCACATCGCCGAGGGGCTCTGTAGACACCCCGCCTTGGACCTCTCACCCCGATTGCATACATAGTATTTTTATTTAACTTATTTTTATTAATTTCTGTTACTTCGGTTAAGTTCCTAACTGATTCCGTTAGTTTTGGACTAAACTGCATAACAGAATTAATTTTAGAGTCATTTCTGTCTTTCTGTCATTTTTAGAATCGCGCGCTTCCGGCACTGCTAACGGGCCGCGTGCGCCTCCCGTCCCAAAGGCGGGACTCGCGCGCTGTCCGATATGGCAGTAACGGATTGCACCTTATTTCCCTCCCTTTTCTTATTTACAAACATCTTTTTCTTGATCACAAAGAACCCTTTTTACATCCACATTCATCCCCCTTTTCTCATTAACTCCCAATCCCAAATTCTAAGCCTTTTCCTAAAAACTAATATTTCTTTCATTTATTATTTGATTTCTTTTATTTCTTCTTTTATTCATTTATCTTATTTGTGATTGGCCCATTCCATTTCACATGGATGACCAATTTCCCTCCATCATTTCCCTCTCTTTTTTACCTATAAAAACCATCATCTTCTACCTTAGAAAGGGACTCCAACCTTGATTCACCAACTACATTATACACAAATTCTCCCAACAAGAGTTCTTAGTAACAAGACTCTACACAAATTGTTCTACAACAATTTCATTACAACAACAACACTTTCAAGTCAAGGTTCCAAGTCCTCTTTCTCAAGGTACAACTCCATTTTCTTCCTTTGTTTTCTTCTTCTTGATGTATGCAATCCCCATTAATGGGACATGACCAACATGACTACTTCACATATTGAAGTTAGTTAAGGTTATCTCCCTACATTTTAATCTCAACTTTAATTCACCATGTTAATTTCTCTTCATCTCTTAATGTAATTCTTTAACATTACTTGTTACATGTAATCTTTATCATTAAATAAATAAAACAATTCTATTTTATTTCCCCTTTATTTCCCCTTTTCTTCTCATCACAATTGTTAGCACATTTCTATTTAATTAATTGAAGGACATGTAAATATTAGAACACCAATAGTAGCAAGACCCGCGTGATCGGGGCGGAGTGGGTGTTTAAGTACTTCCCACTCCGTCACCTAACCCCCGAACCCTTCTCTCCCGAATCTCTGGTTTTGTACATAAATTAGGCTATTTCTAGGTTTTTCTTATGTTCCTTTAAAAACATAGGTGGCGACTCTAAACAATCTAAAACAAGTTAGACATCCTAGGATAATTCACCGCTCTAGCCAAGCCGTGGTTCCCCGGGGTATCTACAGTAGGGAGTGTAGCATTTGTGTTAGTAGAAGGGGAGGGGCCTAGATGTAACTTTTTGAATAATTTCCCCTACTTCCCTCACCTCCCAACTCTCCTCCCTCACTCATCTTCCTCCTCCCAGCAACTCCTTCTCTCTCTCCTCCCTTTTGGTAAGTTTCTCATTCTCTACCTTCTCTCTTCATTTCCTTCATCTTCTTCTAGTTATTTCTCATTTCTTAAAACGTGAAATGTGTTTAGATCGTCGTTAGGATCGCGTAGAATAAAAAGAATTGAATTCCGTCAACTTTGAGATTTATCAAGTAAGTTACTTTTCCCCCATTTTGATGCTAAAATGTTCATATCATGTTTAGATAATGCTTGATGTGTTATATTTGAAGTTTGGTTGGGTTTTGAATTTGTTTGGAATTTATTTGAGTTTTTGGTTAAAAATGGTGAAATCTTGAAGGTGGGATTTTGGTCTTGATTTTGGTTGAAAAAGGGTGTTGTTAAGGTCCCCTTTTTGGCTAAATGTTGTTTGGGTACCTTAGAAATCTTGTTGGGAGTGTTGATTTTGGGTGTTATGGATTTGGTATGAAAATGGTAAGGCAAATTGAAGAACCCAGCTCTGTTTTCCTCCCAGCCCGCAGACCAGGCGCCCGCCCGCCTTGACCCGAGCGCCCGCCTGCACCCCCTTTTCCAGCGACCCAAACCTTCTGGCCAAACAGGCGCCCACCTGCCTATGCCCAGGCGCCCGCCCGCCCGCCTGTTGGGGATTTCGCCCTTTTTGCTTGGTTTAAGACTTAAGGTTTAACTAGTTGAGGTTTATTTCTTCTAATTAACTTAAAATAACACCGTGGAACACTTATTTAAGTGGAATTGATTCTTTTGTGAAATAATGTGTTATGAAATTTATTTAAGTACCGTTTTGGGAATGTTGGGCATCTTGATGTGCTGTTTATATTGGTTTACCTTTGTGGTGATTTAATTGGATTGGTTCCCTACTTTGGAACCTTAAGTTGTTTATCCATGCTAAATTATTTTTAGTTAGCATTTATTTGGAAGCCCAGCTGGCATATTTGTTGCATCGGGCGATGGGAAAGATTATAATGGCAAAGCCAAGTCCATTATAATGTTGACCATTGTTTTGCCCCCTTCTATACCCCCTTTTCCAGATTGGCCTTGGAAAGGATAAGTTAGCTTCCTTCGTGAATGTATCTAGCTACCGGGCATGACTTTGTGTCATGGTCCTTGTCCTTTGTGACACTTTTATGGTTATTGGTTCCGGTACCGTGGTTTTCTCTTCGGCTTTCATGCTATTATGAAGATGTGATTTGTTGATTATTGAAGCTGCGCAGCGATCCTTTATTTGGATGTTCCGGTTTGGAAAACTTTGGCTATATCCTTTGTTATGTGTTTATTTCCGCTGCTATCTGTTATGTGATAACTGCTATGTGCTATCTCTGACTTATTATTGTATATTGCATCATAGCATGTCATGTAGTTGCATTAGTAACTTATTGAGATTTATCTCACCCCCTTTCTTTTATCTTTTTTTTCCTTAACCCCCCCCAGGTGCTAAGGATTAGTCTCGCTGATCACGAGAAAGAGGACGTCGAGTGTGGATACATTCTTTTGGTGAAGGTTGTTATAGGTTGGTTTACATTATATAAATGTGTAACCTTTTTGGGATAGTTGTACCAATCAATGACGTCATTAAGAATTGTATATTTGTATTTTGTTGGGCATAAACTTGTGGAAGTTTATGATAGTTGTATTTGGATTTTGTCAAACTTGGATTTGTAAAACTTTGGATCATCACCTTTTGGCATCAAATGGAATTTTTATCTTCGGTATTTCACAGTTTTGGTTTTAGAGTCGACGTCCAGATCGCGGTCTCGGGCCCGCGGGGTCCGGGGTCGCGACAAACCCTCTCCTATAGAGCCAAGTTGACCAAACCTTTAGGATTGACCAAGTGAAAGTCAAATCCGTTGTTGTCCCAGCAGTCCAAAATGACGTAAGACCATCCTTGTTAGTCAACCATCTCGTAATTAATGTTGACCAAACCTCTAGGATTGACCGAGTGAAAGTCAAATCCGTTGATGCCCCGGCAGTCCTTCGTAAGTCCAAACTTCTGTGAAAAGAACCGGCAGTCCTTCATAAGTCTAGCCATTTAGTCAACCCTCTCCTATAGAGTCAAGTTGACCATGCCCCGGCAGTCCTTCGTAAGTCCAGCCATTAAGTCAACCCTCTCCTATAGAGTCAAGTTGACCATGCCCCGGCAGTCCTTCGTAAGTCCAAACTTGTGTGAAAAGAACCAGCAGTCCAAAATGATGTAAGACCATCCTTGTTAGTCAACCATCTCGTAGTTATTGTTGACCAAACCCTTAGGATTGAGGCGCTAAGTTCCTCACCCGACCTTGAACGGTCACCCTTAGGCATGAGATGCTAAGTTCTCCACCCGACCTTTTACGGTCGCCCTTAGGCTTGAGACGCTAAGTTCTCCACCCGACCTTTTACAGTCGCCCTTAGGCTCGAGACGCTAAGTTCTCCACCCGACCTTTTACGGTCGCCCTTAGGCTCGAGACTAAGTTCTCCACCCGACCTTTTACGGTCGCCCTTAGGCTCGAGACGCTAAGTTCTCCACCCGACCTTTTACGGTCGCCCTTAGGCTCGAGACGCTAAGTTCTCCACCCGACCTTTTACGGTTGCCCTTAGGCTTGAGACGCTAAGTTCTCCACCCGACCTTTTACGGTCGCCCTTAGGCTTGAGACGCTAAGTGTGAATACCCCTTTCCGATGAAGCGCCGCATGGGAAGTATCTTGTGATTATTTTTATTTACAAAAGGAATATTCTTAACGACATTAAAATTATGAGAGTCGCCACGCCGTTTTAATTAAAGCCAAAACATTGAAAAAAACATTTTTAGTGGGTTCGGGGGTCAAATTACAACAAGAGAAGAATATTGAACGTTATCACTCCTATTGCCCGAATCGATCGGTCTTTCTATCATGATGCGGTGTATGTAGTGTGTTAGTGATTTAGACCGGATCCGAAGATTGCCTACGTTCCTCTCAATGTGAGAAGCTCAGGTCAGCGTAGTTCGCAGAGAATTAGAATAGGCAGAAGAATCGGGATCATGCATAACGAGGGGGGAATTACCTAAAGATTAGGGTTTAGAAGTAGTTCCTAGATCATCCTCGGGTTGATGAACCCTCGATCATCATCGGCTATGAAATAACATGTAATTATGAAGATCGCAACCCTAAATATAGCATAAATAAGGTTTTAATCTATGAACACAAAGAACATGCGAAGAACATATTACGAACATATGAATGAGCATGCAAAGAATATGAAGAAACTATGAATAAACATGTACGAACATGAATATAAAAGATCTACATTAAAATAATGCAAGAACACGAAGAAAAAGTTAGAAAACTTACCTATGTTGGCAAGAAATACACCTTGGATCTTCTTGAGTGTTTGAATGTTAATTAGAGAGCAAAATAGTGTTTAAGAACTTCAAAACTCGGACTTAGAGCTCTCAAAATCGGACCCCTTAAACCAATAGCATGGGATTGGTTTATATAGTAAACTGAGGGTAGGATCTGACGGTCAGGATCATCCAGCGCAAGGTTGGCCGCCTGGCCATGGTTGAAGCCGGTGACAATAGTGGCCGCGTGGCCAAGATCAACGCGGAGCAAGGTTGGCCGCGTGGCCAAGGATGCCGGCTGACTTGATTCTTAAGCTAGGGTTTCTGCATGGTTTTAAGGAAACCATTTACTACCTAATTTGATAGATTTTGTCATAAATGAGATATTTTGGGAATCCGGGACAAGTCTTTGCAAGGTTTCTAATTCCTATAAAGTCCTTGTATTTTTGGGAAAGTCCTAATAAACTCATTTTCAGGTCGGGTACTAACAGTAGCCCCTCGGCGACGCTTCTTGCAAGGCAATGTGGGGTCGACGATAAAAGAAGGAACCGTTCTGAAACATGAGTTTCAAAACAGATGAAAGGTAAGGGAACGGCTGAACCTTGACAGGCGACCTACGTATCCGCGGAGGAATCAAGCCAAACGTAGTTCAAATCTGATGGAAATTGGGAATGACTGTCCTCTGATGGGGAACAAAGTCTTCTGCTGGGAAAAATGCACCTGCTGGGGATGAGAGATGACCGCGTCGGTCGAGTGGCTGGACCTTTTCAGGTTTCCTACGTATCCTCCGAGGAATCAAGCCGGTCGAGTTCGAAGATATTGGGGAAAGACGAGACATCGAACTTCTGCTGCGGATAATAAACCTACGGATACTATCTTGTATGAAGAACGAACATTCGTAAGCAATGAAGTTATTTGAGAAAATTAAAGACTACGTTGTCTAAATAACCCCAAGATGGAATGGTAAACGAAATCAGGATCGCCAGGGTTCCTGCCGATTGCGCTAAAGTAATAGATGTCGGATCTCTCGCGAACAGAAAACGCCGAGGCTTCTGCCAACCGCGATCAATCTAGGATGCGTATGTCATAGAGGCGCCGAAGTCTCTACGATCATGCAAATCCTAATAAATGCTGGATCTCTCGCAAACAGAAACGCCGAGGCTTCTGCCAATCACGATTGATCAAGGACACGTATGTCATAGAGGCGCCGAAGTCTCTACAACCATACGAATCCTAATAGATGCTGGATCTCTCGCCAACAGAAACGCCGAGGCTTCTGCCAATCACGATTGATCAAGGATACGTATGTCATAGAGGCGCCGAAGTCTCTGTAATCATACGAATCCTAAGCAAATATTATGCGAAGAATGGAGATTTTAAGGGGCTTTCCGTACCCAAAGGTAACGAATATTAGTCAAAATTGTGCTAAGGGCATTTAAGATGAATTAAAGGGAAAAGATCAGGGACAAAAGTGGAATTTTATCTGAAGGGCCAAGGTTGGCCCCGTGGCAAAACACACTAAATTGCAATAGTGGCCGCGTGGCCAAGACCGCTGAGTGGTCAGATCTCCTTCACGCGGATCGCTGATCTGACGGCTGGGGTTGTAAGGGCAAAAGTGGCCGCGTGGCCAAGGATGCTGACGGGCTGACTCCTTGGTCACATCACCAGACACCTTCCCTCTCCTTCTTCTTTTCTTCTTCTTCTTCTCCCTTCCTCCATTGTTAACGAGTTATAGAGAGAAAATGGGTTTTTAGAGAGAGAAAGTTTGGATCTTGATAATATTGGAGACTTCATTTCACATATCTCTTGAAGCTATGGCGGATTGGATCAATGAGGCGTTATTTAGGGATTTCCCGGGCCAAGGTGGGTATATGCTTCCACAACAAGAGCAACAAGGAGAGGGGCACGGTAATGCTCAGGGCGGAGGAAATGTAGGGGCTGTCCCAGGAGCGGGCTTTAAAGCGGCGCCCTTGATTCCGCGGGGTGGTTGAGACCACGAGCCGCGACTCGGAATTATCGCGATAATCTGCTGCGGTCTACGTTCGACCAAGATTACGATTTTTACATCGACTCTGAGCGTTATTGGTCGATGGGGCTTCCGGAGACGCGAGAGGTAAATTTCGAATTTTCATTCCTCTCCTTCTCGCACATTTGTATGTTTATGCACATAATATGAAATGCTAGAATAATGGTGTTGGTAGTGGTGCCCTAGGCACGTTTAATAAACGTTGTAATTATTATCATTTATTTCATATCAATAAAAGAGATGTTTTGATTATTATTGTTGTTCATGTTTACTTATAATAATCCCCGTCCCTAGTACTTGTTAAGCACTAGTATAAAGGCTAAATGATCATGGGATGATCATGTTAGATTTATGGGTACTTGTTTGGAACAAGGTACTGGACATGACCCGCTGTATGAGATTTATGTCATGGTCTATGTCATATATATCTCATATTAGTTATGTCATTTGAATCCTTATACATGAAGTTATTATAGTCTTCCACTTGATGAACATTGTGTTTGACATATTCAAACGCTACCTTAACACGGTAGTTATAAAAGGTATGATTGGCATAATCGGATTCCCGTTGGGAAGAATAATAAGCTAAATGGATTTGTCCCTCCACGGAGAGATGTCAAGCTTGGGCCCCTCGAAGGAATGATGTTGATGAAATGTTCGGCCGGACTCAAATGGATTGATTGGATCAATAGCATTTGAATTATCAACATATTCGGAATCGAGAAAGCATTGAACAAAACAAGTTGACTGTTTGACCATGACTTGTTTTCAATGACATCGTGGACAAAGGGATTGTGACATATTCTAAAGGAATGCGAACTTGTATCTAGTTATACTATTTGGGTAGGTATGACGGTTTGCTAGAACCTAATCATATCTTATGAAATCATGTTTGAGCCCATTGCCAACTTAGTATAATCCTAGAGGGTCACACACAATGGAACGAATCTTAAATAAGAAGACTATATTGGAATTTAGGGTCGAAGGACCTCAAGGGAATTTCTGGAAATGATCTGGGCCTCCTGGTCAACCAAGCGGGCGCTTGGGTTGCACCAGGCGGGCGCCTGTTCAAGCCGGAAAGGAACTGGACTTTCTGCCCAAACAGGCGGGCGCCTGGGTAGGATCAGGCGGGCGCCCGGTATACCGATTGGGAATTTCCTAATTCGATTAGGAATGGTTTTTGACACAAGTTACCTATTTGGAATAGGTCTTAATTGTGTATAAAAACCCCAATTCAGCCAGACCATATTAACAAGTGCCTTTGTGAGTCTCAAATAGTTTGAGAGAGATTTTATTTGTTCTAAGATATCATTGATTGAGGAACAAAATAATTCACAAATAAATTCCATATAGTTCTTTATTGTATTGTGAAAGTGTGTTTCATAATATTTTGGTCTAGCAACCAAGATCAAAGAAGCTCCTTTGATATTCGTTCGAAGTGTGGATACCGCTAGAGGGTGAAAATCATCATCTTCAAAGTTCGTGTTCAAGCTTTGTGATCGTGATCAAGTCTTCAAGTTTCTCCACTAAAGACCAAGAGAAAATTCATAGCCATCAAGGGTTAGTTATTCCTCTATTCATCTTGTTGTATTTGATTTAATCATATGAACGGATCCATGGCTTTGGGTTTTCTTAAAATTTAATTGCTATATTCCGCTGCGCATGTTACTTGAAACCCAACAGTGGTATCAGAGCCCCGTTCATGTTGATTAATTCAATACTTGGATCATGTTGTGTGTATATAAATTGTTATGTGCCAAGCATGATATGAATATTGGATTATATGATGTTTATGTGTTTTGTGATTTATGTGGTTTATTGTTTTTTTCAACTTTAATCGCACGATTCAATCGCAATAAAAATTATGGTGGATTCTAAATTATTTCGATTATTGATTTTTGATTGGATCAAAGTTTTAATAATCGGGGAAAAATAATTTTGAGACAAAATTTTCGAACTTTAAAATTCTATACTATTCTGGCCATTCAAGCGGGCGCTTGGTCCTTTGCAGGCGGGCGCTCGGTGGTCAAGATTTGTTCTGATTTTGGTTAAAATCTGAATATGGAATTTTCGATAAATTCGACAAAACCAGTAACAGAACCAGTCCAGACTTGTTGATCTGGAATGGGTTTGGGTAGTTGGTTTGTGTGGTGGATTTTGGGGTTTGATTTTCCTATTTGTTTTAGTCTTGTGATTCATAGATTGGTTCAAGTTTTGGATGGCTAATCTGCGTTCATCGAGATTGTGTTTCCCAAAATTGATCGCAATCAAAGTTTCAAAGATAAAACGAAGTTAGAATTATGAAGAGTTCATAATTGCTAAAATTGAGAAACAAAGTTCTTGATTCAATGATTGGAGATCCATGTGGAATTGTGAATGCAATTGGCTTACGTTAATCGAGACCATCTATTGCTTAGTTTCAGCCACATGGACTACTTTCTTGGTTTCTTGAATTAGTGCGGGATTGTGGTTGCCTAATGGATTAGTTCGACCGCGCTTCTTGTTGTCTTGATTTGGAGATAATAACCAAAGTTGAAATAGTCTCATCCTCATAATTATAGAGAAACTAATGACACATAAATATCATGCTTAAATTAATGGAGATTAATTTAGTGCCTAAACTTGATGTGTAACATGTTTATATTATGTGCTCATAAATGTGTTATATGCTATATGTGATGTACCTTCAAAGAAAGTTTAAGTCCTTTTGCCATGCCATGATTAAAACACTTGTTTATACATGAGTAATTTTATGTGGGCTCGCCAAAGCAAGGTGCATTGATTTTATTCATGTTTGAGCAAGATGAGTGAATAAGAGTTTCCTATGCGTTTAAAATGGTTGGACTTAATTAAGCGTCAAAACAGTTTTGGGCTTAAGGCAAAGATGAGATTTAACATGCTTTTTGAAATTGGATTTCTTAAAGAATCTCATGAAAAGAACTGAGAGTCATATGAGATATGATTGACAAGAGTTGTCTACCTAATTGATTTAATTTGAGCGTGCGCCAAAGCGTACTCAAAATTAGATTAAAGCGGGATCTCAACCCAATTAAATTATATTATACATTGGATGTATAAGAAGGTTATACAATTTAGTGGGAGTATTTTGTTTAAATACATTATTTATCTCTTTAATGAAAATCGGTACTTATTAAATTTTGGAAATTTTACATATTTGTAGATAATGACTAATAACACTCAATCAATGTCATTGCGATCGATCCTTGAGAAGGATAAGCTCGAAGAGAATGGTACTAACTTTATGGATTGGATCCGTAGCATAAGAATCGTTCTTAGGCAAGAAGATAAGTTGTACATTCTTGATGGGCCTCTCCCTGCTGAACCACCGCCTACTGCCCCTAGGGTAGAAAGAGACAATTACAAGAAACATCGTAATGATTCTAGAGATGTAAGCTGTCTCATGCTTGCCGCTATGTGTTCAAAACTCCAACAAAGTTTGGAACATTTGGAAGCCTATGAGATAGGCGTGGAGTTGAGAACCATGTTTCAAGAGCAAGCTAGGCAAGAGAGGTACAAGACCATTGTTGCATTCACTACTAGTAAAATGAATGAAGGGCAACAAGTGAGTCCTCACTTTCTTAAAATGAAAAGTTATGTAGAGCACCTTGAGAAACTTGGCTATCCAATCCCATTGGAGCTAGCCACGGATCTCATTCTTAATTCATTGCCTAAAAGTTATAATCAGTTTGTGATGAATTATAACATGCATGGAATGGATAAGAATCTCTCTGAGTTGCATGGGATGCTCAAAACTGCAGAGATGAAAATTGTGGAGAAAGGTTCTCCCGTGCTCTTGGTTCATGATGGGAAGAAGGCTAGTGCCAAAGGAAAGGGTAAGGCAAAAGTTGTCAAACCCAAGATAAGCAAGGCAAAGGTTGCCAAGGCTTCTGAGGCAAAACCTGATTCACAAAAGGATGCAATCTGTTTCTATTGTCAAGAAATTGGTCATTGGAAACGTAATTGCAAGGCTTTCTTGGAAGAGCAAAAGAAGAAGAAGAGCAGCAAGGCTGCGTCGACTTCAGGTATCTATATGATAGATATTCTCCTTTCTACCACTGATTCTTGGGTATTGGATACCGGATGTGGTTCTCACATTTGTTTAAATGTGCAGGGACTAAAGAATAGGAGACTGCTTAAAGAAGGTGAAGTAGATCTACGCGTGGGGAATGGAGCAAGAGTTGCTGCATTAGCCGTAGGGACTTATGAAGTCACTTTACCTTCCGGATTAATTCTTGTTTTGAACAATTGTTATTATGTTCCGGATTTAAGCAGAAATATTATTTCAATTTCTTGTTTGGATAATAAGGTTTTAAGTTTCTTATTGAGAATAAGAAATTTCTATTTATTTAAATGATGTGCTTTATGGTATTGCTAATTCATTTAATGGCTTTATATCTTGGATGTCAAGAATGAAAATAATGTCTATCATGTAAATAAGAAATCTAAACCTAATGATGTAAATCATACTTATTTGTGGCATTGCCGTCTTGGTCATATTAATGAGAAGCGTATCTCAAAACTCCATGGGGACGGACTTTTGGGTTCATGTGACTTAGAGTCATATGATACTTGTGAGTCGTGTCTTCTTGGAAAAATGACTAAGACACCTTTTACCAAGTTGGGTGAAAGGGCAAGCGACTTATTGGGGTTGATACATTCCGATGTATGCGGACCATTAAGTAGCAATGCTAGGGGAGGATTTCAATACTTCATAACCTTCACTGATGATTATAGTAGATTTGGGTATGTTTACCTAATGAAACATAAAAGTGAAGCATTTGAGATATTTAGAATATTTCAAAATGAAGTAGAAAAACAACTGGCAAAGGTATAAAAGCACTTCGATCAGATCGAGGTGGAGAATACTTAAGTCAAGAATTTGATGATCATCTAAAGAATGTGGGAATAGTTTCACAATTGACTCCACCGGGAACACCACAATGGAATGGTGTGTCCGAGAGGAGGAATCGGACTTTGTTAGACATGGTTCGATCAATGATGAGTCAAGTTGATCTTCCAATATCCTTTTGGGGTTACGCTCTAGAAACCGCTGCTTTCACACTAAATCGTGTTCCAACTAAATCGGTTCAAAAGACTCCATATGAGATGTGGAGCGGAAAGAAGCGTCTATCTTTCATGAAGATTTGGGGTTGTGAATCTTTTGTCAAAAGACTTGTCTCAGACAAACTTGCACACAAATCTGATAAATGTATTTTCGTGGGATATCCTAAGGAAACTAAAGGATATACTTTTACAACCGAGAGGACAACAAAGTGTTTGTTGCCCGAACTGGTATCTTTCTAGAGAAAGAGTTCTCTCCAAAGAAATCAGTGGGAGTAAAATAAATCTTGAAGAAATTCGAGACCCAGAAAATAACATTGAACCAATAGTTGAACAAGAACAAGAACCACAAGGAGTTGTGGAACCTGTTCAAATACACAAGTAACTCGCAGATCTAGTAGGTTACGATCCGAGACCGAGAGATATGGATTTCTCGTAACGGATAGTAATGACGTGGAAATCATTGAGAATGATGAACCGTCAACCTACCAAGAGGCGATGTCTTCTCCTGATTCGGACAAGTGGCTGGAGCCATGGAATCCGAATTGCAATCCATGCAAGACAATCAAGTTTGGAATTTGATTGATGCACCCGAAGGTGTAAAAACCATAGGATGCAAATGGGTCTTCAAGAAGAAGACTGACATGGATGGGAAGGTGCATACTTACAAAGCTAGGCTTGTAGCGAAGGGTTATAGGCAAGTTCATGGTATTGACTATGATGAGACCTTTTCACCCGTAGCAATGATCAAGTCTATAAGAATTTTGCTTGCCATTGCCGCATATCATGACTATGAAATATGGCAGATGGACGTCAAAACCGCTTTCCTGAATGGAAAACTACAAGAGGATGTGTATATGACACAACCAGAAGGTTTTGAACAAGATTCTAAGGTATGCAAATTGCAGAGATCCATCTATGGATTGAAGCAAGCTTCTAGGAGTTGGAATCTCCGTTTTGATGAATCGATCAAGAGTTTGGTTTCATCAAGAATGAAGATGAGCCTGTGTATACAAGAAGATTAGTGGGAGCATAGTGCTATTCCTTGTTTTATACGTGATGACATATTACTCATTGGAAACGACATTCCTACACTTCAGTATGTGAAGACTTGGTTAGGAAAGTGTTTCGCAATGAAAGATATGGGTGAAGCCGCATATATTTTGGCATTAAGATCTATAGAGATAGATCAAGGAGGCTACTTGGTTTAAGCCAAAGTACATACATTGACAAGGTCATTAGAAGATTCCGTATGGAAAATTCTAAGAGAGGCACCTTGCCCGTGTTACATGGAGTTTCTCTAAGCAAGACTCAATGTCCTAAGACAAACGATGAGCGTGAGAAAATGAATGATGTTCCATATGCTTCGGCAATTGGATCCATCATGTATGCCATGATTTGTACTAGGCCGGATGTATTATGCTTTGAGCATGACAAGTAGATACCAATCCGACCCTGGCAAAAATCACTGGATAGCTGTAAAGCGATTCTTAAGTACTTGAGAAGAACTAAAGACTCGTTTTTGGTCTATGGAGGAATGGAAGATGATCTCGTTGTAAATGCTTACACGGATGCAAGCTTCCAAACGACAAAGATGATAGCCGATCGCAATCGGGTTTTGTGTTTATGTTAAATGGTGGAGCTGTAAGCTGGAAGAGTTCCAAGCAAAGTACAACCGCTGATTCTACAACAGAAGCTGAGTATATTGCTGCATCGGATGCTGCAAAGGAAGCTGTTTGGATTAAGAAGTTCATAACTGAACTTGAAGTGGTTCCTAGTATTGCTAATCCAATAGACCTTTATTGCGACAATAATGGTGCTATTGCTCAAGCAAAGGAACCAAGAGCACATCAGAAATCCAAACACATACTTAGGCGTTTTCATATCATTCGAGAGATCGTTGATAGGGGAGACGTAAATATATGCAGAGTACCTACTGATGACAATGTCGCGGACCCGCTAACAAAGGGACTTCCACAAGCTAAACATGATGGTCATGTTAGGTCCATGGGTATTAGATACATGGGAGATTGGGCCTAGGGCAAGTGGGAGATTGTTGGTAGTGGTGCCCTAGGCACGTTTAATAAACGTTGTAATTATTATCATTTATTTCATATCAATAAAAGAGATGTTTTGATTATTATTGTTGTTCATGTTTACTTATAATAATCCCCGTCCCTAGTACTTGTTAAGCACTAGTATAAAGGCTAAATGATCATGGGATGATCATGTTAGATTTATGGGTACTTGTTTGGAACAAGGTACTGGACATGACCCGCTGTATGAGATTTATGTCATGGTCTATGTCATACATATATCTCATATTAGTTATGTCATTTGAATCCTTAGACATGAAGTTATTATAGTCTCCACTTGATGAATATTGTGTTGACATATTCAAACGCTACCTTAACACCGTAGTTTATAAAAGGTATGATTGGCATAATCGGATTCCCGTTGGGAAGAATAATAAGCTAAATGGATTTGTCCCTCCACGGAGAGATGTCAAGCTTGGCCCCTCGAAGGAATGATGTTGATGAAATGTTCGGCCGGACTCAAATGGATTGATTGGATCAATAGCATTTGAATTATCAACATATTCGGAATCGAGAAAGCATTGAACAAAACAAGTTGACTGTTTGACCATGACTTGTTTCAATGACATCGTGGACAAAGGGATTGTGACATGTTCTAAAGGAATGCGAACTTGTATCTAGTTATACTATTGGGTAGGTATGACGGTTTGCTAGAACTAATCATATCTTATGGAATAATGTTTGAGCCCATTGCCAACTTAGTATAATCTAGAGGGTCACACACAATGGAACGAAATCTTAAATAAGAAGACTATATTGGAATTAGGGTCGAAGGACCTCAAGGGAATTTTGGAAATGATCTGGGCCTCTCTGGTCAACCAAGCGGGCGCTTGGGTTGCACCAGGCGGGCGCCTGTTCAAGCCGGGGAAAGGAACTGGACTTTCTGCCCAAACAGGCGGGCGCCTGGGTAGGATCAGGCGGGCGCCCGGTATGCCGATGGGAATTTCCTAATTCGATTAGGAATGGTTTTTGACACAAGTACCTATTTGGAATAGGTCTAATTGTGTATAAAAACCCCAATTCGGCCAGACCATATTAACAAGTGCCTTTGTGAGTCTCAAATAGTTTGAGAGAGATTTTATTTTGTTCTAAGATATCATGATGAGGAATAAAATAATTCACAAATAAATTCCGTATAGTTCTTTATTGTATTGTGAAAGTGTGTTCATAATATTTGGTCTAGCAACCAAGATCAAAGAAAGCTCCTTTGATATTCGTTCGAAGTGTGGATACCGCTAGAGGGTGAAAATCATCATCTTCAAAGTTCGTGTTCAAGCTTGTGATCGTGATCAAGTCTTCAAGTTCTCACTAAAGACCAAGAGAAAATTCATAGCCATCAAGGGTTAGTTATTCCTCTATTCATCTCGTTGTATTTGATTTAATCATATGAACGGATCCATGGCTTTGGGTTTCTTAAAATTTTAAT